>CAAKMY010119062.1:0-20890 GCA_901111285.1 Corrigiola litoralis | reverse complement strand
AAAAAAAAAAAAAAAAACATTATATGTTGATTAATGATTTTTCATCAAAGCTTGTGTAAGTAACGACCCACATATTTAAGAAGAGTAGGTCCAATTTTACATACCAAATCTCATATTCATTCCTTTTATAATTTTCGGTTTCTTTGGATTCTAATATTGGGTAAACCAAATTATATTGAGATTAGTATAAAGTCCTGACATATACTTTCATATATAAATCAAATGATAAACGTATTTTATTTCTTAGTTAAAGATGTTTGAATATCAGTCTATTAGCTTAATTACATTCAGCTTCATATATGTCAATTTCAATTGAGCTTAATAGATTCTTAATCTCAGAATGCAAATCAAATGACCTATACAATTTCACCATAAAATTAGACCATAGAGAGGGAAACTGATTTTTACATTCCCCATTTTTATTTTTACACTCTCACTCACCTCTTTCATGTGAGAGCACAGATTCCTGTGCAGGAATCTACTCCTCTCACATGAGGAGTGTAAAAATCAAATGGGGGAGTGTAAAAATCATTGCCCCATAGAGAGATATCAAATATTGACTCAATTTATTTTACTATCTTAATAAACAATGGGGCTAGGCTTACTCATCAAATGCATGCTTCTAGTCCGCTTCTCTAAAGTATATATGTTGCTTTGAATATTATGATTCCTATGATAATATGCATATGTACCAAAAGAAATTATGCATTAGAACTTTGTCAGTCTCTCGGTGTACTGACCGTACATTATTTCTTCTACCTCAGCAAAAACAAGCCACCTTCAAAGAAATAAATTTTTTTTTTTCTAATTGTATTAATGACCCCAATTATGTTCTACCTAAGCTACTCTTTTTTTCCCAAGAGAAAATTAACCCTTGGTCCTTGATCATTGTTATCAAAGTGACCAATAGAGTTCCTAACTTGAGTCCATGCTTCTAATCCATGCTTATGCACATAAGTTCAAGATACATCTAAGATATCAAGTTCAAGATCTTATAGGGATCATGTAGGGATGACAATGAGTCGCAGGCGGGTCGGAGTACACAACCTTCATATTCGACCAACTTCCATAGCGGACCTTTAATTCGCCTCAAATTTCGCATCCACATCCATCAGTAAAACATCCATATCCAACCCGCTTCAAAGTCCACTACCTCCACACTTGATCCACCTACCCGCCTCCGCATCCGACCCGCCTTTTCTTTAATAAACAATAACAAAATAATATGCATAAATGAAAATGAACTTATAGATAAACAAGTAACTGACAAATCTCAAGCAAAGTCGGGTCGGAGGTCCGCCAAAGGCAAGCCAGAGCCGGTGTGGGTCGGAGGTCCATCAGTCTTAGAACAAGATCGGCCCCCGACCCGCCTCCACTTTGGAGTCAGATTTTTCTAAACGGGGTCGGAGGCTGATGTTCTAAGCTGATTTTTGGATCGGGGTTTTTTAGTCTTATTAAATCGGAGCCGGACGGAGTATCCAACTGATCCAAGCTTATTCAAAGTACTGGCTCATGTACTTGGAGAATAGGCCCAACTTCAAATACCCAATCTGATTTCCATTTTTGTTCCAATAATTAACAGCTTTCAAACTTGGGAACTAACCAACGGTCGAATTTCTCTGCCCAACTCTCAACACACTCATGAAAAACACTCAAACCACATAAAAATTTCCACCCTTTTCATCTTTGCAACTCAATTCTTTTGACAATCCACCAAAATGGGCATTCATAAACCCGAAAATTTAATCGAGTTAGCTTCATCATTAGAAGAGGATTCTCCCATTCGTGCAGTATTTTGCCTGAAAAACAAAGTAGAGGACATGAAAGAAATTGAAGATGTTGAAGATTGTTTCATTTTGGACTTTGATCCTTCTGCACCTCTCACTATTTCCGATCTTTCGCTTTCCGAATGCTCGGATGATACTGATCTCTGTCTTCTTGCTGAAAAGGGCCAGGTGAACCCCTCCTCTTTGTCTACAATTATTCATTTCTTGATCAAATTCAAGTTTGGCTAGTGACTAATATTGAACTTGTCATTCTAAATGTTCTTAAACATCTTGTAATCTAACTAGTAAAAGTGTAAAACCCATGAAAATGTAAGAGTAGCAAAGATTGTACCAGTTTTTTTAGTGTGTTTTAATCATTTATGTTCTTATTTCTTGGTGGTTTCTGTTGGTCTCTGGGTTGCTTGTCATATACTGTCTCATATCTTACATGCGAATGGTTTTAGTGGTCTAATTATATCTTCAGTTAATATACTACTAGATAGACAGCCTAATTAAATGAAATAATTAACTTATCTACTGTTGATGAATTGTTTTACAACAAACTGAATTTGATAAGTTGCATTTGATATTTTGACTGAATGTCTAACATTATGATGTATTGTCTCATAGGTGGCTTGTAGAGACTACCCACATCCAAGGCATCATTGTGTGAAATTCCCATTTGAGAAGACTCCACATGAATCCCATTGTGAAATGGTATACTTTCATTATTGTGACGCTCAAAAATTTTAACTTTTTTGGGCGTTCAAGAAATAACTTCTTAATTATTCATTCTGCCTTTCTGAGACACTTGTGGAACATTTTGTAGTGCTTTTGCTACGTCTGTGACACAGCAGCACCCTGCCAAGAATGGAACAAAGGGTTGAAGCATTGTGATGCTACTAGAAAAGGTGCTCAAATCTGGGGAGTGTTAAGGGATCAATATAGGAAGAGCAAAACCAAGGTTTAAGGATAATGTTACATTTCTAATGTATTTTTGAAGAATTTCAAGTCAAATTCGTGCTCGGAATTTGATTCGGCTATGGTAGAAACCCTTGAAGATCAGATGTAATATGAATATGTAGATAAGTGTAAGCAGTAGGTACAGTAACTGTTATGGTTTAAGGTTAACAGAAACAGTGACATTTGCATTGTAATAAGTTGTGCAAATATTGACCTGCTTCTGAATGATATGCAATGGCTATGAGAATTTCCTATGTGGCTATCCTGGGGAAAAGGGGATCATTTTCTGCTATTGAAACATTTTGAAGTCAATACTACCACATTGTAGCAGGTTAGAATCAACTGATATTGCATCAACTGAAACAACATTTGGGCTGTGATCATTGTTGTCTCATATGAAGATTACGAAAATCTACCAGGACGAGACTATTGTTAAATATGCACTTCGATTAATTATTAAAAGTGGCTTCTAATCTTCTACAGTATTTTCCTTTTTTTTTTTTTTTGGAGTGTACTTCCAAGTTCCAACACATACAAGTCAGATGAGACATTTTTTTTAAGAGCAGAATGAGAACTGCAAAAGTTGACTCCACAAAATACTAATCAGAGTATTGCCATAGAGATCTAAAAAATTCCATCTTTGTTAAAATTTCCGATTGGCATATCCCACATGGTCCTATCACATTTTCTGCCAAACCTACTCTGTTTTCTTCTAGGGGAATCACAATTGACATACACAAGTACAATCAGGAATGTGAAGCTTTCCGAGGCACAGATAACTAACATACCAGCAGGCAGAGCAGCTACAAAGAAATTACATACATTCCGGGTTACACTGACAAAAAAATGATCTTCATAATTTCTTGCTTGTCACAGCTTCACAGGTTCTAAGCTTGGAGATTAGTTTCTTAAGTTCTTTCCCGTCCATAGGCTGCCAGTTCAATTACCCATGAACAAACAACATTTACAGCAACACTGAGGTCTGGCTGAACGAAATAGGTGTACTCCACATTGTTAAGATCAGCAGGCAGGCAGAAGTGTCACATCTCCTTGCACAGCTTTGTAGCAATGGAGGCTGCACAATGGAAGCTTTGACTTCGAATCACGATACTTGTATTCATTTGTACAGTTTGGCCCAACACACTTTTCCCTTGGTGGAGGATATCTGGACATTTGAAATAGATTTTTGATGTCAGATGCAAGTCCATTTCCATTCACAGGATGACAAAACAAAAATATCTGTACATTGACTCTTCCTCATTCAAACCTCTAGAAAATAAAAGCTACTGTACAAGAATATAGCACAAACAGCAGAGCAGCACAGGCACTTAGGAGCCATATACCTGCGAGGCAAAGGATCAAATATCTTCGGTAACCCTAAATCGTCAGAGAAAGTAACAATAGTTCCATGAGGACCCATGCTCCATCTAATTGTATTCGGTCCCAAAGACGTAGCCCTGTCTGTCTTCTCCTGCATAGAGGACACTACTTTCATCAAAATGTGCTTGAGTTTGACACAACCAGCAGAAAATCAAACTCAAGTTACCTGTGACAATTCTTCCTGCTGCTTCTTCAGCTTATCTTCCTTCTTCTTCCTGGTTGAGTCTTGTCCAAGTATCCTTCTAATTGCTTCAGCCTACATTAAGTATAACGATTAGGCATTTTTCAGTATGACCAAAAAAAAAAAATTAAGGGCATATGGTGAACCTCAGCCTCCTTGGCAGCCCTCTCAGCTTGTGATCTGCGCCTTTGTGCAGCCTCTACTTTCCTCAGTTGTTGCTCAACTTCAGACAGCTTTTGTTCTGACATGTTCAATGATAACTCAATAAGCCCAGATATAAAAATAACAAAATAGGAAAACATTACAAAAGTAAGACAGCGTATTGTATATCTTCCAAAACTACTCCCAGCTAAAGTGTAATACACATAATCCCAAATTTGAAGAGTTGTCACAAATATTATCCCAATTAACTCATACTTCCTGTTAGCTTGGTGCCAACATGAACTTCTAATGATTTCAAGTTCCATCAATAAAACTAAAACAATTACCCTCGTTCTCTCCTTCCTCGTTCCTTCTCCATGTTTTTGTCCCCTCATAATTGTCATTCTTAAACTATATACAATGGCTGAGCCTGCAACGGAGGTTTCCTTCTCCCACTTCATGAGAAATCATTGTGTGAATGACGTCCTCTGAAAATTTAGTGCAGAGGTCTAATTCTCAAAAAGGATTTCAAAAAAGTACCCACCCATAGGCCATAATAACCATAAAATACCTCCACCTTGCATAACCACAATTATCTCATCTACTTTATCACCAAACTCCAGCGCCTTTCAATTACCCCGATTTGAATCCTCAAAACCAACAGTATAATCACAATTCTGCTCACTGGGGATGGTGAAAACCACGTAGGATAAGGAGGTTTAAGGAGAATGACGGATGGAGAAATCAAAGATGCAGGAAAAGAGGCTATGGGTTATATAATGAATTAAACCCAAATACATCTCGTTAGCTACTTCTCTGCTTCTCTGGTTCAAGTACTTTGTAGTTAGCACTTAGTCATATGCACGCAATACTAAATATGGACAATGAATTTGAATACTTGCCAAAACCTGATGGGTGACAAGTGACTTTGGAGGAAAGAACAGGATGGGTTGGAGAAGCGGGGTTATGAAAGGGGGAGAGTCAATAACTTTGAGGATAAAAACAGTGTGTCCTATGGCTAAGCTAACAGATTCTGTAAGGTAAGCTTAATGGGAGGCTCCTCGTGAAAACTCTGTGCACTTGTATTATTTGTGTCAATTCTCAAGGTGGAATTATTTTCTGAAGAACAGCGAAATTTTGCATTATGTTTGTGAACTTTTCCAGAAAAATATAACTTTTCCTATAATCTCCAATACTAATAAATGGCAAGTTACTGGCCAGTTAATGCAATTACAATCATTAGCAAAACAGAAGAGCCTTCGGAATCACAAGGTCAAAACATATTGAAGCCTTGAGCACAGACAGAGGGGTTGGGCTTCTTAAAATTAACATTCAACATGTTTCGACATAGAAAAAAGATGGAAACAAGTCCGGAAAAAAAGGGGGGGGGGGGGGGGAAAAGAAAAGGTGCTTACTTTTGGAAGGGGCGGCAGGTAAACCATTTGGGAATTCCACAA
Source organism: Corrigiola litoralis (assembly GCA_901111285.1). Classification (NCBI taxonomy): domain Eukaryota; kingdom Viridiplantae; phylum Streptophyta; class Magnoliopsida; order Caryophyllales; family Caryophyllaceae; genus Corrigiola; species Corrigiola litoralis. The sequence goes on along the minus strand of CAAKMY010119062.1, from coordinate 15,002 downwards.
GACCACCAGATCCAGGACACTCAAGAGCTCGTTTGCGTGTTGTCATGGTCATCTCTGGCCCAGACTCCCCAAGGAGATCAACAACATCGTCTGCAATCCTTTTCTTGTTGCTCTTGAGCTCATCGTCTGATGACAACTCCACTTCATAGTCATTATCCTCACCCGTGATCGACTTCTTTCTTCCATCTTTTCCTAATCCAGATGGGCCATAATCTTTTACGTCACTATGGTTGACGCCCATAAGCTTCGCAATCCCTTTCGTCTTACGACCACTATCATCCTGTCGGTCTCCAGAACCAAAAGCAGCCCTAGAAGCTTTGAGTTTCTTTAGGTAACGAATTTCTTCATCATCTTCTTCGTCAAATCCCTCATCTTTAGCACGCTTCTTAGAAATTCGCTTGCTCTTATGAGCTAGCTCATAGTTATAATGTTCACCCATTGATGCCTGATGTTGACACAAGCAACAAGCTATAAATCAACTAATAAAAATGACAAACTAAAATTCGCCACGGTAATTGGAATGAAACTGAGAAACAATTAATTGTATAATAAACCATTATATGATATTGCAACCACTGTGAAGATCCGGTCATCTAAGCCTGAGAGACACAAAAACCATTATACAAGATCATTGAGACTACCTGTTTTGCCCCACTCCCCAATCCTATCTCATTTGTAGGGTTGGCATGGAGTGTATGGGTGACACCACCAAGCTTTAGCTTCAACTTCTTAGGCTTCTTCTCATTTCCTAAATGATCACCCGAAAGAGGCCTACAACTTTGAGAATCAGGCATCGACCTGGCACTGCCATTTGAGCTTGGCGTCATGAAAGCATTTTGGCAATCACTAATTGACTTCGGATCAGGATGAGGTCGCCGACGAGAGTCACTTCTCTTCTTCCTTGCAGCAGGAAAGCACGAGCTCGTTGTAGGCCCATTGACTGATTCCATGAGTAAAACTTACTAGGTCAACTGTTTGGACGGAAGTTACTATAACTGCACAAGCCACACGGCCCACACTGAAGCTCACCTACTTGAATACTGCAATCACCAGAAAATAGTAGTAAGTCCGAATTTCAAGGATATAATGTATAGTGATAAACTGATAATGTCACAATTTAGCTTTCCAATCAGCATCAGAACATCGGAAAAACTGCAGATATGACTATCATACAAGTTGCTATCAAGTCAACGTTCCTCTTTAGCAATGTAATTAGCAAACAAAATCAGCTTGACCATTGAGTTACCCTGAAGGTTAAAAGCCCTTAAACCGCGAGGGCTTAAGTTACTATAACAACACTTATAGGCTGATAGCCATTGTCATCATTGCATCATATAGAGACAGAAAAATCACATTCTCTATCCTAGATAAGTATCACTCATTCCGTTTTCAGCGGATCCTAAAATGAATTAAAAATATCCTTATTTAGTCACAGTTTCCTTTTGATTTTACCATATTAATTTCACCAGAAAATTTTTCCTTTCCAGTTTCCAGCACGGTTAAGCTGCTAAGAATCCTGCATTTTTCTCACAAGTTGAAAATTAAACTACACAGATTCATTGGGATGGTCTCTAGTGATCCAGGATTGAAAATTTGGTATGACACTATGACCCTTCAGTTGGGCTCTTGTCGTGTCACTTTTACACCATATCCAGGTATAATCCAAGACCCCCCTACTCTATGATGGAGAGAACAAATAAACTACACACAAGAATATATTGCTTGCCAAGATCTAGATTGCCTACTGATCACTTTACTTTAAAACTATCAGCATGGAAACATTTTTATTTTTTTTAAGGGAGGGGGTGGCAAGGAAGGTAAGAGGTAGGTCAATACTCAATACAGACCATGAGCCCATGGATCCCTCTTCCTAGCATATACACGATATAAGAATTGACCTGACCCAAGACCAAGTTGTAAGCACTTAGCACCCTTCTCAACGAAAGAGAACTACAATAAACAAGTACAAAAGCAAGGTGCACTGGTTGCTATAAGAGTGTATGATGTAGGATAGCAAAAGGATTTTTATGGAGAAGCCAGAGCTAGTAACAAAGGAGCATGTTTACTCACTACCCTCTTCTCAATTTTATCAAAAATTGCAAAGTTGGTCAACACATTGAGTTAGGGGGACTAGTTTACAGTATCCATAAGACTAATATATAAGGGGGAAAAGGAGAGGGATGCATAAGGGGTATTTAAAATGATATAATCTATAGCAATTGTAGCTATTAGAGGAGTTCGAGAAAATATGGTTCAACTATGTCTGAGACATCCCAAGATACAGTTGCAAATAATTCATTACCACTTCTTTTAATCTATGACCTCTACAACTAAAAGGGACAAAAAAAAAAAGGAAAATTGCAGGAAGATGAACTTTGGAAAGGCTTGACAATAATTACACCTGACTTTACCAAGGAAAGAACAAATGCAAAATAAATATGAAAACAAACAGGCTTAACAATTAAGTATGGAAACAAAAACGCCTAGCAACTGAGTTCCAGAAGTAACAATCAGCAGTAACACTGAAGTAAGGGCATCCTAATACAGGACGGGGCGCGATATTGAAGTTGTTGGTGAGCTTTCAATTTACAATTGGTAAAGCTCACCCAACCTATCATAGGACCTTGTCACCCAAAATTTTTGCCAACAATAAGCTGGTTTCAAGAAAAGAAAAGCAACAAGTACATGAAGAAACATGCCCCTCAATAATCAGGCTATGATGCTCGGACCCGTTATCCAAACTGAATTCACTACGGAAAAAAGGTCGGAACTCTAGACTCTCATCACAGTCTTCCTTAGCCGCCAAAACACCAGCCGGATAGATACCAAGGATATGCCAATGGATCATAAAACCATGTCATCTACCTCAACCAACGTACAATCAATAAAAAGACCCTAATTTAAAACACAAAACGCAAACAGAGCTTCTAACAGAAAATGCACCCCAAAGTCCAAATTCTGTCCAAAGTTCGAACATTACACAAATACACAAACGGCATCACTCTTTTCCCATTATAAAACCAGAAAACAATCCAACATCCACCCTATTCCATGGTTAAGATCAAATAAATCCTAAGGTTAAATTGTCAGCAACTGAATTACATCACACAGACTCATCACATACAACTTGAGAGTAACACTTGCATAAGACAGTCCTATGATAGGACAAGGCGAACTTTTCAGATTGTAAAACCCTGAAACCTCAACAAGACACCCCTCCAATCGTAACCCTGTCCTACCTAACTTTTTGCCTATAAATTGCCAGCAACTCAACTCAATTACATAACACCCATAAATCACATATAACTTAGAGTAACACTTGCATAAGACGGTCCTATGATCGGACAAGGTGCCGAACTATCGTCGATACCACAACAACACACCCCGTCCTATCGTAGGACCGTCTCACCTAACTCTATACCTAATAAATCAAACCCAGAAATTAAACTACAATTGGTGCACGGAAAATTGGAAATAAACCCAGTTCAGTAAATAACTAAAACAGCTCAAAAAACAGCAAATACTAGAAATTTCACAAAAGTACTACTGCCCAATAACAAATTACATTAAAAATAAACAAAAGCAAAGCTGGTAGTTATTAGAATTATAAAGTAGTTAGTTACCTTTAGCAACTAGGTAGTAACAGAATAATTAGTGATACAATATACGAGGATATATAAATTTTAACCCAAAATAAAATGGGGTTTTAATTAATTTGGTGGTACAATATATAATTGAGCTTTATAATGTTTCAAAGGATGTCAAAAAAAATAAAAGAAAAATTGGCTCCTTTGTTATTTTACCCTTTACTTATTATGTGACTCTCCCGCCCTCCTCTCTATCTGCAAAGTGCAGATTAAGAGCCCATGCTCAAGCCCATAAGCTTTAGGCCCACATGCTACTTTTTGGACTAAGCCCATAAGAAAAATCCGTTATCGGATATCAGAAATTTTCGGATTGGATATTTGGATATCCAAATTCCTTAAAATCAAAGTTGAAGAATTATAATGAGTGTAATTTTAAATGTAAAAATCGGTGAAAATATAAAGTTGTCTATAAATTACAATATAGATAGGTGACCATTTTATATGAGAATATGAGAGTGTGAGATTAGGTTTTGTGAATGTTTTTATTTTATTTTTCCGGAAATTTTAGTTATTTTTGTGAATTTTTTGTACTTTTTTTGAATTTTCGGATATTTCGGATATCCGAAATTTAGAATATCTGATCCGTATCAGAGCCGAAAAATCCGATAATTTTCCGGATATCCAATCCGAAATATCCGAAACCCAAAAGACGGATCGGATATCCAAATTTTTGTATCGGATAGGGCGTTTTTCGGATTGGATAAATCGGGTCGGGAATTTTTGAACACCCCTAGTTAGGATCAAGTTAATTTTGAGTCAAACTAGCTATCTTTGGGTCAACTTCTTATCGAGTTAACCTCAACTATAATATCAAAGTAACAAAATTTTATCCAACATTATACATCAAATTTAAGGAATTAGTAAAATACTATATAAAACAAAGCTAATATTGATTGTTGCTGAAAAATCATCAAGGTTCAATAAATTTGTGTTTGATGTCTATATCAGGTCTGATCGGGTCATGTTGGTTTGATTTCGAGTTAACTTGGGTCGATTTTGGGTTCTGATTTTTCGAGTTGTATCGGGTTTAATTAAAATACAGGGCCAGATCTGTTTGAAGTGGTAATTTTCTCGGATTAAATCGAATCGAATTTCAGACGATTCCGATCGGATCAACTTTGTGAACTCTACATATGCGAGACGCGATTCCCCGCTAGCTGCTTTATGATAATTGTGCATCAAGCGACACTAAAGTCCAAAAAACCCAGGTATAATATAATATGTCAGTGAATTTAAATACTACTTGTATACACCCTCTCAACTTCTTTTTCCTCGCCACAACCTCCATATCCAAGCACCTTTCAAACCCCAACAACCCCATAACCCCCGACGAGTTGCCGTGGCCGGAGTTAGGGTTTAGGGTTCGAATCCCGCCGCCGCCCGCTAACGCGGCGCCGAGATTCAAACCCTAAACCCTAACTCCGGCCTCACTCCGTCGGCTTCGCTGCCGATCGCGAACAAACTAAACTTTTAACACCTTTGAGTGTAAAGTGGGGATGGCTCAACCCATTTCGGTATTTATCAACCTTAAAGCCCCATTGAAAATGGGTGGTAGACGGGAAGGTGTGTTGAAGGGGGTGGGTGGCTGGTGGAAGGGTAGTGGTGGGAAGGGGGTTGGTTGTCAGGGAGTATGGGGTTGGTTATGTTGAGTTAGTCAGTATATTGTACTAGTAGTCAACCATTACATATACTCATTTGTAACCTATCTTTTAGGACTGTAGTGTCGCTCTAAGAAGAATTTTCATAGAGGAGCAAGCGGCCTATCATTTCTCCTACATATACTATACGTCTATACCCATTGTCTGAACTTGAGTCGATATTGGACCTTTTTGCGCAGATATTTACCTTACAAAGGCCACGTGAACCGACCCGCATACAATTCTACATCATCATCACTAGAAGGATTCCCATCAGTATATTTCATTTTCCACAAAAGGTCAAAGCGTGTCCATAATTAATAAGTTCCACGCCAAAAGCAAAGCATCTACGGACAGTTACTATATACACCCTTCTTCTTCACTCATTCCTCGTAATTATCATCTCTCATTCATCAGAATAACCAAAAGAGAAAGATAAGAGAGAGTTCAGATCAAAATAAGATATCACAAAGATGGTAGGAGCAAGGCGGTTTGGAGTAGCAGTAGATTTCTCAAAGAGCAGCAAGTGTGCTCTTCAATGGGCTATTGATAACTTGGCTGATAAGGGCGACACCCTTTACATCATCCATGTTAAGCCCTCTTCTCATGCCGATGAGTCTCGCCATGCTCTCTGGGTCAAATCTGGCTCTCGTATGTGATATGTTATCTTGATCATATATATGATAAGTTTGCTTTCTTATCAGTATTATTTGATCTGCGGTTTTAACTTATGTATTTATGTACGTGCAGCACTTATACCTTTGGTCGAGTTCAGGGAGCCCGAAGTCATGAAGAAGTACGAGGTTCAGACTGACATAGAAGTTCTCGATATGTGTGACACTGCTTCTCGTCAGAAACAGGTTTTTTTCTTGTCTCTTAATTATTGGTGATTGTTCGATATTTACCATAATTTGTAGCCACCATAAATCAGTAAATCGTTGACGTTTGATGCTTTAGTATTCAATATGACTATGTGAGTTATTGATTAGTTCGACTTTTTACATAATCATGGACGATTGTAATCAATTATTATGATTCAATTACAAAGATCATTTTTTTTTTGCTTAAGTGGCTACAACATTCTTGTTTATGTTTGGTTTTTTTTTAATGGTGCTATGTAAGTTGTGGAATTTGAGATATTAATTTTGGTGGGTTATGTGATGAATCATGGATGAAGATCAATGTTGTGGCGAAAATATTTTGGGGAGATGCAAGAGAGAAGCTGATGGAAGCAATTGAAGAACTAAAATTGGAATCTTTGGTCATGGGTAGCAGGGGACTCAGTGGCCTCAAGAGGTATCTTTTTGTTCTCAATCAATCTGTACTGAAGTATATAGATAGACCATGTGTTGTCTTATAATTTCCATGTGATCATGTCTATTTTTTCTTTGGTAGTAATAATCAAGTCTATATATTAGTATATTATAGATTGTCGATTGATATCATGTGTGTTCCTAAACTCTAATCACGAGATTGAAAGTTCAATTTTTATCAGAGATTTTGTACACCCTTGTACTCCGTATAAAAGAAAGTCACATATGGAGTTTAGTGATCACTCGTGTCAAAATAGTCAAAATTGACCCTCTAGTGAAATATGAACTATCACCATTCTTACTTTTACAATGACAATTTCAAACGGTAGGTCCTCTTTAGTTTAAAAAATTTGGTGGTCTCCCGATTCAATGCTCGATGATCTAAATTTGTACGTCTAACTTTCAGTACTGTTAGGGACTTGGGGCTAATTAACAGCTTCTCTTTTGTCAGTACAAGTTGAACTGTATTCTGTAATCTGTATAGGTGTATTGAATCAACGATCACATGGTTTTTCTTCTATTTTACATGAAGTTGGTTTCAATAGAAGTTTGAGTGTCATCGTCAATAATTGAGGTTCTGTTCAAGGGAATGATATTACGTAACTTATTTGTGCACGGCAATTCCTTGCAGGATAATAATGGGGAGCGTGGCGAACTATGTGATGAGTAATGCTAATATACCAATTACCATTGTGAAGGAGCCAGGGCACAAGATCTGAATGTATCTAGTGATGCGATGAAATAATTAATGGTTGTGAACGTACTGGATTACACCTGATTGCTACCGAGCTTGATGATGTTTCGAACTCTTTGAATATTAATTTCCAGATGTATAAGTTTGATGCTTAAATTTGCTGTTCGTAACAGTCTATTATACTGATGTGAAATGCAAATAGCTCTTGGATGCATAATACTTAATTCATTGTTTCTGGTTTTGGATAGTAGTTTTTTTAGTATTTTGATACAGATCTTGAGCTTTGAATCATATGATGAGTTCACATGAGCATTAGCTGTAGAAGTCTCCGTGAATAGGGGTGTCTGCATGTTCAAAGAACATATATTCAAGGACATAAGAGTGGACGCAGCGTACTTAATAGATATATTAAGTCTCATGAATTAATGATTAATGACTTGTCTGAATCATGTAACATGCCGCAAATTTCTACCATATTTATAGTTATGGGACAAAATGAAATCTACATCTATGAAGGTCGTGATGTAATCGTAATAGTTAGTTATTATTTTTTTTTTTAATCTAAAATGTGCGCACAAAGTTGCTTAAAAGAATCATTAATTATTTTTGAGATGGATAATAAAAGACACTAGATAATATTTCAAGTTGAAAAAACCACGTGAAGTATATATATCTTATGGGTGATATAGCTATCTTTGTCTTCGTCATTAATACTACATTATTTTATCATCAACAATGTTTGCAACATTCGTGATTTATGCGAATTTGGCAACTCTAAAAAATTGGTTATTGTATCATTATATTCAAACTCAACCAGTAGTGGATCCAAAAAAAAAACTTAAACGAGAACACCTTTATAATATGAGTTTGAGAAATGGAATGTGGGTGCACTTTTTTGTCTAATTAAAGACACTAATAATAAAAGTAAACTATTTTATCAGATAGATACTATTAACTCCCAAGTGGGATATAATATCCCTCTTTCCCTTTGTATACTGCATCGGTCACTGAACTCAACACCATCTAAACAACAATTATCTGAACACCAAGTTTACTCACCTCCAACCGTAAAGAACCACATCGAATTCGACAACCCCCTAAGTGACATCGTCTTCAACGAACATGCTAATTAACCTTTCAACTACCTTGTCCACCGCCACATGGACTACCTTCACCACCAACACCTCTCTGTCCTCCATCACTATAGAGTCCACTTTAATATACAAGGACGTCATTTTAAAGGACGATATATTGACATTGGGCAGTACATCATCATCTACAAGATAGTCGAAGAACCCACCTAAAGAGTAGGATTAGTGTATCTCTCTAAGTAGTGGGTTGTTATGATGGTTCGACGCTTCTGCTTTTCTCTAGGCCATGTTGTTCCATTTGATTTTCGAAACTCTTTTACTTTATGCTTGTTGATTTCACTTGAATTTCAAGTTATGTTCAATTAAATCTCTACCTAATACGAATAGGACTCTAGTAACTTGGTGTTGTTAAAAATAGCTCAATAAAAAACAATTCCTATCCTTTTCTTCCTAACAGTTTCTCCTCCTAAAAAAATCTCAGGATTAGCCATTTTTGGTTGTTTTTAGCATGCCCTCTTTGCTTCTCCTTTGTTTTTCCAAGTTCCCGTTTGTTTCAAGTAATCCTCTTCTTTTTTGGTGGGAGCTTTCCATTTTATTAATGAGAATTTTGTTCTCCCCTACACGGAGAGTTGAATCTTGATTATTTAATGGACTTTAATTACTATGATTTTGTATATGTCATGGATGTTTATATTTGAGCGATTATATCACTTGTTGTGATCAAGATCTCCACTAGTTTAGATGTAATATCATTGAAAATTGTTCATCGAAATTAAGATCGAAACCATGAATTCAGAATCACGCTCGAGAATACATTTATTTAACTCTCTTGAATGTGGAATTTCTAGCAATTATATAAATATGTTCTATTGTAAGAACTATTTTTCATGGTAGATTCCGTAAGGCTATTTTATAGATGAAAATTCTACTCCATGTCAAAAAATATAAAATCAAGTCTCCACCCGTTTAGATATATTGTCAAGATCTCCACCAGACCGCGTCGTGTCAAATTTGTGTCTTGTCAAGTTTGAATGGATCATAAGATATTTAACTAATTCCACCCATTTAACTTTTGTGCCAAGTTTATCTTGACCTAATTACTTAAATAGGTTCAAAGCTCTTAACCCTAACCCGTTTATTTCACATCGGTATCATGTCATGTTGTATTTACGGATCGTGTCACCTTTTACCGACTCTACTCTTGACCAACAAATAGAAACTTAGAAAGTACATGACCCCAAGTTCTTTTCTCTATAAATATTTTTAATAAACACTCATCTACTTCCTATTTCTTGTACAAAAAGCCAACAAAAAAATACAGTATAAAATTATTTCCATCAAACAAAACTGAAAACCCCCCCACAGTCCTCCCACCCAATCCAACGGCTGCAAAACTCTCCCCTTCTCCCTACCCCCCACCGTAACCAACCAACACCTCCCCACACACAAACTATAATTACCGCACAAAAATAACAGAATAACCTACTTTTCTACTTTTCCCCCCAAATTTCATCTCTAGCTAAATAATTAAATCTTTCACCATGGTAATTAAGCACAAATTATTCATTTTTATTACATGGGTTTTATACTGTCTATATCAGAAATTATTCATTTTTATCATATGGTTTTTATTATATGGTCGATGTGATTGTTAATATTAATGAATGAATGGATTAATTAATTTTTGTTTATGCAGGCGGCAAGGATACTTGCGCAAGTGTTAGTAATGGGGTCAGGGATTTTAGTCAGGGCTGTTGCCCAAGCTTATAGACAAGCTATTGTTAGTAAGTTTTTCTATACTTTTACTATAAAGTTTTAATCTTTTTTGTTGGGTAGTATTTATGGTATGTTTTTGTGGCATTTTATTGTTGTTTGCATGCTAAAGTTTTGATCTTTTTTTGTGTTGGGTAGTATTGGTAATGTGTTTTTGGGTCATTTGGTTGTTGTTTGCATGCTAAAGTTTTAATCTTTTTGTGTTGCGAAGTATTGGTAATGTGATTTTGAGTCATTTGGTTGTTTTTGCATGCTAAAGTTTTAATCTTTTTGTGTTGGGTAATATAAATATCACAAATTGTTAGAAAAGACCGTATAAAAGTAGACAACCTCCTTATAAGCTAAATTTACGTTAAGTTGCCTATAGGCACAATTCAAGCTATAGATTAATATGCCTTTATTGGGCCAGCATGACTTCGTCTACTTTTAAAATAAAATTAGACGGTCTGTCCCAAGGGCGAAGACTTTCTGTATTAATAATATGTTTTTACTGTCATTTGGTTGTTGTTTGCATGCTAAAGTTTTTTAATTTTTGTTGAGTATGTGGAGATTGAGCTTAAATTAGGGGTTTATGCTTGTGTTGTTGTGTTTGTTGTTTGATATTGAGGGTAGTTGGGTGGTGGGATATGAGAAATTGTGCTGTTGGCGAAGACTTGGGTAGGATTAGACTTGTTCAATGGGGGAGGGTTCGGGGCGGGCTGGGGGGGGGGGGGAAATCGGTACGGGCGGAGGAGGGTTTCTGAATATTTTCCGGGGGAAAGCGCGGTGTGTTGTTGCGGGTCACTAGGTTTTTAGTTGAGGGTTGGTTGGTGGAATATGAGCAATCGGACTATTCAGCGAAAACTTGGGTAGGACGGTCCTATCATGGGGTTTTAGATGGTAAGTAGACAGTACTATTTGGCAAAAACTTGGGTAGAATGGTCCTATCACGGGTTTTTTGATTGTGAGTAAGTTGAGGGTTCACTTCCGTCCTATCATAGGACTATCTTCGCCAGGTGTTACTCGGATTTTTTAGATGGGGTTGGGTTGTAAATGTGGGTTTGAATGAGCAAATGTTGGATGAATTTTGTATAGCTTTGATTCGTAATTAGGGAAAGAGGGGGGGGGGGGAAAGGAGGCGTAATGTTTTTATTTGGTTGGGTTAAACCGTCTGGTTGCGCTGTTGAGTATGGTCTTAGCTTGTAGGGGAAATTTATTACGTTGGATGGGTCTCGTTGTCCTTTTGTGTATGTTTTAACGCTTTAGTTGGAGGTGTCTCGTTGTGCTTTTGTTTATGGTGATATGGTCTTAGGTCGTAGGGGGTAATGCTTTTATCAATGGTGAAATGTGAGATGGCTGGTTTTGGGAAGAAGTTAGCAGAGAAAATTAAGATGTCTTCTTTTGTGTTTGGGAGATATTTTTCTACAATTGGGCAGAATGTTGGTATAAAATATCCCACTATGAATACTTTTCTTCCCATTCTCATTTACAACTAGAATGCTGATGATTAGGGTGAATTATTAGCGTATTGGGACGTACTTATCATTATCCTTTATATAGGAGGTGGCTTACTCGCTTATATAGGTAAGGAGGTGTGATTTCTCCCGTTCCTTCCAATCAATTGTAACCACTACAGGGTGCTTCTGGTAACTAATAATTGAATTATTCATGATATTTCCAAATTTCATACCACTTGAAACATCAATGGAGAGAATGGTCGGTTGAAACTTCGAATTTGGATTACAAGATTTAGGATCTGATAAGAGATCAAAGTCCCTCTAAATGTCGAAACTTTGCATGGCTTGCAGTTAGAGGAGCATTCCCGAGTCATGATTAATTTGTATGAAAAAGGTTCACAAGGTGGAGATAGAATAAGTGAAAGACTTGAGCTTATACTACTTTCATGTAAGAACCCTAGGAAACTTTGGAGATTGTCACCACTTTTGCTATCTTTCCAGCTCAAAAAGCTTGAGATGGATTTGTTATCATGCATTTATTGCTTAATCAAGGTAAAGGTTTTTTGTTTACTGCCTGAAGTGTTTACTTCCTATCCCGAGTCTCTATTATTGTCTGTTGAGTTTTCTGGTGTTCTGTTTGTGATGTTAAAAGTGATATATCCATTTTCATAGTAGTAAGTGCTTTGCATAACATCAGCAGGAATGCTACAAAAAGCTGAAATTAGTTAACCAGTGTCTCTTTGCCTGTGCTTGTGTGTTTTGGTGGGGGTGCAGGTTGAGCTTTTTTAGTTGTATACTTGTATTAGTTTTCGAATTTCTTTGAACTTAATTTTATTGAAGACTGGAAGTTATAATAAACCTAGTATCCGTCTCAATTCGCTTTTTACATACGCTCTTAGCTCGTTGGAACAATACTTTCGTTGGAGGTGTCTCATTGTACTTTCGTGTTTGCTCTTAGCTCATAGGAGACAACTCTTTCGTTGGAGGTATATTTGTATTGTCAGATTGGGGGTGGTCTGTATTGTGATGAAGAATGAAGTTAAATTAAGATGATTTTCCTTTAACGAAAGGAGAAGTTTTTCTATAATTATGCTAGAATATTGGAAGACGATCTTCTCTAGGAGTTCATCTTCCGAGCATCATTCCTCATAAAATACATTGTAGGATAAGCTTTAAAGGTTAGGTTTTTGGGATGCCCGTCGCTCTCCCTTCAATGCAAAGGTGGGTTTTACACTTTTACTTGGTTATTGAAGTAGGGAGGTCTGATAACTCCACTTCCTTCTATTCACTCTAGTTTAACCACTAGGAGCTGGTTCTGATGACTTGCACTCGTTTTGTTGCATAATTAAGTTCTTGATATTACCGTTCCATGTGTATCCCACTTGGAACGCCAAGGAATAGATTTGCCTGGTTATCGTTGAATTTGGGTGGCAACAAAATTCAGGGTCTGATATGGGGAGACATTGAACAAAGATCTCTCAGTAAATCACTAATTTTGCATGACATGCAACCAAAGGATCACGTAGAAGGGGTTCGCATGTAGATGTTAGTGGGAAAGCAAAGATTTGAACTGTCCCTCGTTTATGTGAGGAAACAAGGAAAGATTTGGAGGCTATCTATCCAGTAGAGGGGGAAAGATTTGATAGTGGCTTTGGTTGATGGTGCACAAGGTTATACATGATGAATGTCTTAATAATTCCATGTAAAAGAACATAAGGGATTTGGGGCACTAGAAACACATGGGTGTTCAGGAGGGTATCAGAAATATGAGAGACGTAATGGAGAAGGCTGTGGCCTTACAAAAGAAGCACAAGTTAGTAGGCAAAGTAGAACTAAAACTTGTATGTTAAAGCATTAGCGCAAGAGCCTGGAAAGCGGCACCAGATATCACATACAATATTAACATTGATGTGTCGATGGGACGCCGGGCGTGAAGGGGTTTGGGAGTGATGAGCGATGCAAGAGGGGAGAACAGTGCTGCTTATAGAAGGGATAAAGGCAGGTAAAATGTATCGAAAGATTAGGCATGTGCTGGCGTGCTGCTTGGTAATTTGTAATGTTATACCTCTTCAGAAGTGTGGATCAATCATGAAATTTTATGGGGTATGTGCGTTTGTGTAGACAGCATTTCCATCCTGGAGCTTTAAGAGGAAGAGAGGGTTAAAGTACTAGTATTTGCTATAGTGTCTATCTATCTATTTCTATTTAAGTAAAGTTTAAGTTTGTTCCCTTGGATTTTGACAAATCTTTGTTTATTTACTAAGGGTTGTCAATTACTTCGTTTATTAGCCCCATATCTTACATACAAATTTGGAATCAAATCCATGTTTTCTCAAACACTACAGTACTACATTCGAATTTTAAATACAGAAGTTGGAATATTCATTTTTTTCAAACAATGGGTTTGTAATTGAGTATATTTTCTAAAACGAAATTCTTGATATTGAATTTTGCTGTTTCCCAAATGCTTCCCGAGGAATTTATCTAGTTCCTCAGCAGTGCTGTGTATAAGCATCACGAGGAATGCTGCAGAATCTGACCTATGACAAGTTAGATTTAAGCACTGTCCTCGGGAAATGGCAGTGGGGGCTTGTAGGGACCTCCCTATGATGGTTACAACAGTATTGTTGGATTATGAGGATGTTTTTGCGTTCAATTAGTAGCACTTTGGTACACAAGAGGCAGTCTAATGTCAAGTCCTATGTATAGCATGCATAGATTTTCCAGAGTTGTGAACATTCAGCAGTGGATAATTGGATATGATGTCAATCTGGATTCTGTTGCCCCTGTTGAATTCCAGTTCTTGTTCTGACAAACTACCTCTGATCTTTTGCTTTATTTTCTTCATTGCTATGTTGTGAAGAGGTAGTGAAGAAACGATGGAGTTTCATGGATTTATGTCTTTCTGAAATTTTAAGACTTATGTAATTTTGTTTTGGGAGCGTCTATTACCACAACCTATACTAAATTTCAACAAAAATGACAATCTTTCCCTTTTATCTCCTCCTCATCTTTTCAGGTTTTCCCATAACTTCTCCCAACTTAAGTTTTCAGTGCCTATCCTTTAGACCTGGCAATCGGGTCATTCGGATCGGGGTCGGGTCGGGTCAGGTCGGGTCGGGTGGTTTTTGGGTCAGATAAGTTTCGGGTTAGTTTCGGATCGGGTCAAGTTCGGGTTCGGGTCTATTTCGGGTCTGTCATGTTTCGGTTCAGATCAGGTTTGGGTCGGGTCAGCATTCGGGTTAGGTCACTTTCGGGTCATTCTATTATTTAAAAAAAATAAACTTTTGGGAAAATGGACTCATATAAATTGTGTCAACTTTAAATGAGACAGTTCGGGTCAATTTCGGATCGGGTCATCATCGGGTCAGGTTGGGTTCGGATCGGGTTCGGATCGGGTTCGGATCGGGT
>CAAKMY010119052.1:972-19733 GCA_901111285.1 Corrigiola litoralis | reverse complement strand
AAAAGTTAACGGTTGTTAGCTCGAGTTCACCAAACGTGGATTATATAGTGACCTCAGGGCACCAAAAAAGTAATACAAAAATATGAGGACACCAATTGTGAATTACGCCTAACCTCGGGACACCAATTGTGAATTAATATGAACTAATAAAGTCCTCATAAAATTTATCCATTTTACCAAGGACATTAGGGGATATGCTTGGTTAGTTTTAGATTTTTTTTCCTTGTAAATATCAAAAAGATGTTTTAGCCGTCTATGACCCACATTGAAACCTCATTTCGTACCCTACTCAAAATTTGACATGATTTAATAGGATGCATACCTATAATGGTCTATGATACCACAGCTGTGGCAAACTATAAAGCATATGTTATAGGTTATGTCCATGGTACACATGCCCATATTATCAGTGTATTATGAACCAAAATGATCAATATCAAGGAAACGTTTTGATAAGCTCCTATTCCTAAGAATCCTAGGACTTTGGACTATAGACGTCACAAACAATAGTCCGAAAGCATCCCATACCATCGATATTGTCCTCTGTGCCCATTTCTACATTAAGCGCCAAAATCTTAACATGTTCTCAAGCCTATATTATAAGTTAAACATATCATAAATCAATCGATAAAAGAAATAATGTTATATTATGCTACAATCATACTTTTAGGGACACTTGGGGTATGCTTGGTCACTTTTAGCACATTTGTAGAGACATGCAATATTGACCTAAAATGGGCGTTTTTGTGGATTATAACCCACGCCAAATCCTCGTTTTGTGGTCTGACTCGAAATTCGATAAAATTGATATAAGACATCCTAAACATATAGAAATGAACTAGTTCATGACTATCCATTCTATATACACATGCAAACCAAGAGAAAAAATAATGGTATGTCCTAATTTTCTATATTTGCACATTTTCTAGATTCTGAGCTAGGATGTTTCCTACCAATATTTATAATATTCCCGGTAAGGATCCCATATGAGGCTTTGGCGTAGGTTATACTACACAAAAATGGCTTTTTTGGCTCAAATTTTCATAATATAGACATATGGACCGTAGACAAAACTAATGATATGAGCAACTTTTAGGCTTTTTTTTGTGCCATGTTTATGGATCCATAGTCCATTCTATTTGTTAAGAATTTCTCATATCACTTTTCATCAAATTACGAGTCGAGACCCAAAATGAGGTTTTGACGTGGATTATAGTCCACAAAGACGACCTTTTTGAACAATTTTTTTTATTTTTTACTAAAATGTGTTAGAAATGACCAGGCATATATTTACTGTCTATAGAAGTATTATTCGAAAATAAGACAATAATTGCCTTTATTTTGATAGGTTTTGCAACATGTTTAGGCTAAAAATTGAGCATGAGAACTAACATATATGATTTAGTGCTTGATTTAGAAATACTCGCCATTGATAAAATCAATCGTATGACCTATTTTTGTTGTGGTTTCACTACGTTGTTGGTTCCATAGGCCGTTGTATATGTTTATAATGTCTTCCGCCAGTTTTTAAAATCCAATCAATGGCCCCGAATGAGGTTTTGGTGTGAGTTATAGTGCACGAACCCAACTTTTTGGGATAATTTTTAGTGTTTCTAAAATTGTACCAAAAGTAATCAAGCATATCCCTAATGTCTTCAGGAGTATTTTTGGAACATATGAGAACATTATCCCTCTGGATTTATTGATCAACAACATTTTGAATTTTCACAATGAATATAAGCGCCTAGTAGGGACGTGCGTATCGTGAACAAAGCTGATGGTATAGGAAAGTTTTGGGATTTATTTGTCACATTTTTGGTTCCTTCGTCCATTCAACCAATTTCAGTGAAATTCTGAGCAAGATCCTAAAAGAGGTTTCGACGTACGCTATAGTCCATAAACATCTTTTTTTTTGTTTGTAAATTTTTATGTTTTCAAAAATGTTTCAAAACTGACTAAGTATGACAAACTGTCCTTAGGAATATCGTTAGATCATACAAAAGACTATTCTTTTGTATTGTTAGGTTTACGAAAAGTTTAGCTCTTAATATTGACATAAGAATATATTGAAGTTTTGGTGCATAATATAGACATGCGCATCATGTTATAATTTGATGATATTGGCAATTTTTGGTTTATTTAATGCCACCTATATTGCTTCATAGTTCATTCTATAAGTCTAGGATGTCTTCTACAAGATTTCATAAAAATCCGAGTCGGAGCCCAAAATTAGGTTTGCAAGTGAGTTACAATCCACAAAACGGTCTTTTTTGACTGTTTTTTTTACGTATTTTAAAAACATGTGCCAAAAATAGCCATGCATAAGTCTAGCGTCTCTTGTACTATTATGGAAGAATTTGAAAGCATTATTTCTTCATACGGACTGTTTACTAGTATTCTTAGGGATCGTACAAGTGTAGCGCTCAATGTGAACATTACTAATATGAAGGTTTTGACGCTTAATTAATTTGGATATGTGACATCATGGACAAAAACTAATAGTATGGGCTACTATTAGGCTGTTTTTGGCCGCTTAATTAATTTCGAGATCGACAAGGCCCTAAATGAGGTTTCGGCGTGGGTAATAGTCAACAAAACGAGTCGATTTTTTATCTTTTTAAAAAATATTATAATTGACCCAAGCATACGATCCCTAAGAATACTATTAAAGCATATGAAAAAAATTCATTCGTATTGATAAGCTTACCTTATGTTTAACGCTTATGAAGATAATTAAAAATATATTTAGGTTTCGACGCTTAACATAAACATCCGCAACATGAAAAAATCGAGGATATGGACAATATTCCGGTAAACTTTTTTGTGGTGATAAAACTAATATTCCGGTAAACTTTTTTGTCACCAGTGGACGCTTTTTCGGGGTAATTTTGAACGTTTTTAAAAATGTGCCAAAATCGGCTAACAAACCTTGGCCCTAATGGTCCTTGGAGTATTACCGGAAAATATGAGTACATTATTCGTTCGGAATGGTTGGTTTACGACATGTTCAACATTCAACATATGTACTATGTAGTAGAACATGTGAAGGTTTCAACGTTTAGTATAAACATGTGCATCGTGGATAAAACTAATAGTATTGGGCCTTGGCTACTTTTGTGGTATTGTTTGCCACGCTATTTGTTCAATCTATTTGCTAATAATTTATCCTACCAATCCTTATTCCAAGCATACCCGGTCCTTACTGTCCTAAGGAGTATTATTGGAGAATATGAAAACACTATACGTATCTTCATTTTGATAGGTTATTACATGTTTAGCGCTCAATACAAACATAAGAAAATATTTACATATCAACGCGGAATATTGACAAGTCTTTTTATGGGGAAGTTCGATGACATGTGCTACTTTAGGTGTATTATTTGCCACGTTTGTGATTCTATAATGGACATGACCAGGGACAAATTAAAATATTATTTACCATCAAAAGTAGTTTATTTGAGTCATTAATTTGAAGGAGATAAATCTTGACTACTAAAATCAATTACTATAAATTTTATTAAAAGAGGTATAATCACTTTTTTTATAAATTACTTTTGTAATTGATGATTTTTGTCGTTCTGTTGAATTTCTTTTGGGTCTGGAAGTGGGTAGGTGGAGACTGGAGGAGAATATTCTTTTTTTGAAGTAAAACGGGAAGGGGGGAGCTATTATTAAGTAAAATCAAGATCCGCCAAAGCTTGAATGGCTTGGGGGAAATTGTCCAACCAAACATACACATCACCCACTACAGGGCGCATCCTAGCGATAGAATGAGCCACCGTATTACCTACCCTCTTAACATGGGAGAACTTAACACAAGAGAAATTACTACATAAATTCGAAACATCATCTACCACTAGACCATATGGGCTCCGGTCACCCACTCCCTTTGCCAAGGATTGAACAAGCGTTAGTGCGTCACTCCTGGAGGAGAATATTTAGTTAAACATATCTTTAGCACTTTTTGGAGAATTGGAGATAGATCGGTAGCACTTATTGAGATGTTGCCACTCCTAATTAGTAATTATGTGTCTTTTTGAAGTATCATTATAACCAAATGAATAACCTTTCGTTTTGAGTATGATGATACATAGATGGAGCTTTTTACCTGATTACCTCTGATAGATAAGTCCGCGGCTAAGCATAGATGTATCCACACAATACAAGCCAAAATCAGGGAGATAATCATGCATTTGCTAATTTGTCAATGATCTCAGGAATCACTAGTCTCTCGAGCGAAAAACTCTGGATCAAATAATGATAGAACAGAAAGTGCATGGGAAACACACCCAACCTGACCAATTCCCGCACACGCCCTGCATCTGCATGCTTAAAAATGCCTTGTCTATCTGAGTAGCCTCCTCTACAAGGCGTTAATCATTAAACTATACTAAAACAAATAAAATAGAGCTTCATTGATTTACCCACACTCGCATGCATGAGCTGACATTCCCACTCATTAGATTCACATGCTCCTACAATACTCCGTATCTATTGCCGAATGTGACTGCGACTAGAGCTTGGACCCTGGACTGGAGGCTCAGGCTCGCAAAATACACAAATTCTTACAAATAACCGTCTACTCTTTGTCATAGAAGTCGAAGAGCTCAATAAAAATTAAATCAACTCGAAATCCCTGTAAAATCAATCTTAATTAGAGATATTTTTACGTGTATTGGGCCTATAGCCATATTATCTTCTTTTACGATAAAAGTAGACGACTTATTGAAAAACCAACTGTTGGTCTTTGGAAAATATACCTTAATCATACATTAATAAGAAATTAAATTTGAGCAACTAAATCAACTCAATTAACTTATTGTCAACATACTCAAATATGACTAACAAATTGGTCCGTCCTACTTAAAGAACTAATTGGCATGTAATATATGGATAGGTATAAAAATATAGCTTCATACAAAAAAAACTCTAAAATTTTAACCAAACTGCAAATACACAAGTTAATTCTTAGCTTTCTACTCCGTACTTGGTTTGCTAACTCATATATATGCTACTGATTTGAGAAACAATTTCTATACTGAATCTTCCACGTGCAATTACTCCTCATAACATGACTCCTAAGGACATCTCAGAGGCGCATTACTCGAATAAACTGCTTTTAAGCCAAATTCGAATGTTATGTAAGCGACTTGAATATTTGATTTTTAGGTTCGGTTGAGAGGGTAAATAGGATCATATACTCATGTATATGGAGCACTATAGACACATGGGGATAAAAGAAGGGGGGGTTACATGGTAATTTGCTCTTTTATTTATTTATAACTTTATGTGTATATGTTGTACTATATATATGGGTATATGATCCATACATTGGGTTGAGAGTTCGGGTCAAGACAAAGCAAAGAAGTTGAAGATTCGGAAAATGCTCGTCGCTAGAGTGGTTACTAGAGTAGTGCCTCGAGTGGAGGTCGAGCAAAAGGAGGCAGGCGAGAAACTCAGGCTCGCTCGAGTCTCGCTAGTCTCGCTTGAGTCGAGCGATATCCGTTTCGCTTGTTTTGACAGATTGTTCTTTAAGTCATCTGTTTTGTTAGTGTTTGATGTATGGAATATAGTTAATATTCCTAATATCTTTAGGTTTCCTTATTGTACTGTGATTGCACTAGTAGGGTTCAATATATAAACACCCCAATTGTCTTTCATACATAATGGAGAAATCAGAGAGAAAAGTTTAGGGAGAGTTTTTCTCATCAGTCCACATATGGGGAAAATTTAGGGAGAAAATATTAGGGCTAGAATTTTCTTATTAGTCTCTCATTTGTACCCGAATTGTGGGTTTGTACTCTTTGTACTTTTATTCTCCTCATAAAGTGAAAATCGGGATCCTTTGATGAACGTAGTCATCATGTTGATAGTAAACCACGTAAATATCTGTGTGTTGTCTTTCTTGTTAATTTTCTGTTTATACCGAAATGCTCACTACCACGCTTTTACACAACATCGAATGTAGTCACTGATGTAGTCATGTAAACGAAGATAATAACTCCATGGCCTTTTCAACAGCCACCATCAAAACAACGATCAGATGCTAACCCAAAACTTATTCATCCAAATGTGTCATCATTTCTTATTTATTAGAATAATACTAATGAATTGAACAATAACGGCAACATGCATGCTTCCTATGTTTCTCAAGGTGAAGTATTCTCATATTACTGTAAGTTTGTAACACCTAGTGACATTTATTTTTGTTATCCTGGCCTCAGCTCATACATCCAACGTACCCCTGATAATCAGCAAGCTTGTAAATTTGAAAGTTAAGAAATGAAGATCGGAAATATGTTAGTGAATTAGAGGAAAGATTAACGCGCGCATTCTCCTCTTCCAAGCCTCGCAATGATGATGGTATTGGTGATGGTTCGATGACGCATGTATATGTCTATCCCGGACAAGCAACTTCAAATAATAGGCAAATCATCCGTAATGATATAAGTGGAGTATAGGATATTTAAAGGGGAAATGCTAACCCCACCTCTTCAAGGGACATGCTACGATGTCTCTTACTCTCTATTACAAATGCAACTTTTAAATCAACATCATCTATTCGTTTCATACGTGTGAAAACTGATCAGCATCATCTATGCACATGAACAAATCGGTCAGTTTACATCAAATATTTGCACATAAGGTATTTGATTTTGCATCCAAGTTTTTCAAAGGTAGTAACTGAGAAAAAAAAATGTTTATTATTTGTAAAACTGTCTAAAAAGTAAGATAGTTATTACCAACATTTCCCTTACAAATACATAAACATTGTACACGTATATACCCATTCACAGCATTTAAAACAAAAAAAGTACATTTGCATTTGATTTATATCTAAACATTGCGTTGATAGTCTCTTCGTGAGTGGACTTCCAAGAATATCAATATAAGCGGGCCGCCGCTGGAGAAATGCTCCCGGAAGAGCTAGTGCATGTGTTATTGTAACAAGTTGAGATGTCTAGTTGTAACGTTGAGATGTCTCATGCAGTGATCATAATCAGTTAAGCACATAACAAGTTCGTTAGGATATTATTAGTTTTTACGAGCCCACGTACTAAAAATCTCGAAGATTAATTTAAAATAGTGAATTAGTGATTACTTGAAAGAAGTTACTCCGTATTATCTACAATAGGTAAAGTTGACATGGTGGCAATAGGGGATTTGTCAATATGAATAGTCATGTCTCAGCTCTTATTTATATACAAAAATGTATGAACATTGATGACAAAAGCTACATGTCAACTACATTATATTGCAAATCAGCGACTAAAGTACATGCTCGTCAAATCATTCTGAAGATCTCAGGTTCCAATTCCATTCTTAATATTCTCCAAGTTGGGGTTGAATTCGAATTGACAATCAAAATTTGTATGCTTGCATAGTTGCATGCAGCCTACTACACAATTAACGTATCTAATTGAAGATTTTATAGCATAGTTATAAGAGATTTGACATTTAGCCGGCCCTTATACAACACTATTTGACTTTTAAGTACTCTTTTTGATTTTTCCTCTTCTGCTATGTATTATGTTGTTAGTTAATCTATGTATCCTCATAGGATTGGTGGAACATATACTGAGTATCTGCCAAGGAAATGGTAGTTGGAATCTTTGGACTAGATTTTATTATCACCCCCCCCCCCCTCTCGAATTTTAGCTCATTTAAATTGTTGAACTACGCAGGGTGGGCCATAATTAAGGTTAGAAAAGGACACATTAATCTCTTAACCTATAAGTGTGTTTACCAAAACTAGCTTGTTTGACCAGATTTCATATAGCTTAACTTTTTAACTCTGTTTGATATACGTTGGGGGTGACTGAAATTCAAGTTGAAATTTCAAGCTACCTGCAAATAGCTTATCTATAATTTTAGGTGGCTATTTATAATTTCTTTCTATCTTATCCTTTTTATTATATATGTAAAATAATAGTGATATCCTTTTATGTCATGTTTTGCTACCAAATGGTTAGTTTTACCAAACACTCATGCATAATTAGACCAACTATCTTATCAATTTTCAATTTTCAGTTAGTCTTTTCACCATCTTTTCATAATTTAACAATTTTTTTAATTTTATCTTTTTTGTATTCATTTTGCCTCATATAGCTTATTATTTTTATATAGTGTACATGCATTTAATATTGTATCGCCAAACAACCACACAATTTAAGATAATTAAATTTTCAATCAAATAATTAAATATTTTAATTAAGAAGATAACTTAAATGCCTTGACCAATGACAAACACAACGTAACCTTACTCAATTATTTCCCCTACTTTGATCATTGCCATGCAGCAGCACCAACTGCCCAAAATATACCGCAAGTGCTACTTGTGTATGTTCTTATATATGAAATGATATAGAAATTAAATTTTCAATTACGCTCTTATAGCATTTGTAGTCTTGTAGGGACTAGGGAGTTAGGGACTCTGCCTTCAATATGAGCCGTTCTATCACTACCACGGTCCACGAAGGCACGAAAGGCACGAAGCTTACTATATACGGAGTACAAAGTACTCCACTACGTCTTCTATAGATAATTAAATCAGGAATATCAATAGAGGGGCGAGATACCATATATACATACGTTGATACGTCCACAGTCCACCATGCATTTGCTCATTTGTTTGTGCAATGGTAGTTATAAACTTTGTGGATTAGACATTCGAAGAACCAAGAAAATTAATACAGCACAATAACACTACACGTATGGAATATGAAATTGATTGATGGGTGTGGAATCTTTGGATTAAAGATTTCCATCCCGTTTAAACAGTTGGGTTGTACATATGTAATTTGTAAATATATTAGGTATGGGTCAAAAATTATTACAACGTGAAACCCATATACTTTAACCTGTTTAACCAACAAAGGTGGACAATTTATGTGTTTCTAGCTAAGGATGATGGATTGGAGCTAAGTTATTCGTATCCTACCAACTTCGTGTACGTGAGCTTGGAAGGATTTTGACTTTTGAAACTTCACTAACTCCGTAGTTATTGTACTAAAGGAAATCATCAATCGGTAACATATATCCCAATTGTATCAATCGGTAAGGATATATGTTACGGAGTACTTGACATCATCTCCATAGTTCAAGATGGTGCGTGTGTCCGTATTGACATAGAGCTCAGATATGGAGATGGAGATGGAAATAGAGATGGAGATGGAGATGATGATGATGATGGGCTGGAAAGGTAAAGGTCAGCTTTCCAGGAAAAAAAGGGATAATAGTGGAACTAAAGGAATTAAACAGCAATGTTTTGCTCATCAATTTGGTCATAAAAAATAGTCACGTCTCTGATTAACAACCAGTACTTACCAACAAAAAGCGAAGTATTGTACATAGTATAAAAGCAATAATTAATTACAAAAAGCATAAAGACGAAGGAAGGGGTAGAGCAGAAAAATATTGCAGGGGAGGGTGGGTGGCACATGTTTCACAACAACGGCAAGGGGCCACGTCCAATGTCGATGGCTAGTTGTTTTGCTTCAGTTTCTGATCGTCTTTGGGGTTTCATATTATGGGGAACACCATCATGCACACCAAACTCAGACACTCCATCTCATTTCTTAATATGACTACTTGATCTCTATAATTACTGTTTGAAAAGACTTTAATCCTCGTTACGTTCAATTTTATATACCTTATTTATGATTACCAGTAGTCGTGGACTCGTGGTATGCTAAAATAATACAGCTATTTTTATTTTGAGAATATTAGGTCTACATTTTACTTTATTTTTACGTGTTCACCATTTCATTTAGTCTAGATTAATTCGAGTTAATAGGATTAGTTAGGCGACAAAGCTACCTATCATAAATTTTAACATTGTTATATACTATGATCTCCACTTAATATCTCTAATAGATCTAAGCTATTACAATGTCTTACCAGTTGATCTAAGTGCACACATGAGTTCAATCCGAAGTTAAGAAGATAAGATATTGTACAGGGATAAATACTCTACCATATTATAACATTGTATAAAATAAGGCTTTATTGGGTTGTATCTTAATTTGGACATCAACCCTTCAAAACAGGATTGGTCCTTTATTAATCCAGGATATTAATCCATCAAAGACGAATCACACATAATGACGGATGTTGAAAATTGTCAAACCAGGCTCTAAGGTAAAGTTGGCCGGGGAGCCTGTTGCAGTGGTGGAGGAGATGGTTGTGGTTGATCCATTACTAGTATTGTTTCTCAGCCTAAAAAAGGCATTGATACCATGTAACAAGTAATATAGCAATTAAGGAGATACACAACAAATTTGTCCTAAGACCATCTTAGGCATGACATGTGAGGGATACATTTCTTATATTAATAGTACATGTGTTAGTCTCTTAAGAGTTTATTAGTCAACTGATTAGGAAAAATGACATTAGTTTAACGCGGGGGGAGGAGGGGGCAATCCGAGAACCATATAACCTGTTGTATGTACAACACAAGGATATTATTGTCAATCACAAATAATAACTATTTAGACTTTTTTTAAAACCTTTTCTAAATCTTTTTAAAGATACTCACCCTGATTGTGCGCTTGACTTTCCTACTCAAACACAACTACCTTATCTCTCTTCACTCATCAATATTTGAACTCAAAGCAAAAATTAAAAAGATTTCCAACGCATGCAACACAAATCCTCTAGTCACCATTGCTGAAAATTCTCTCATAATCACTATAATGAGGACAAAAAATGCGACTCTTCCTACATTAATGGATGATGAATCACATTTTTTTTAGCCTAATTTATACAAATTAGGCTGACGGGTTTTTTTGAATTAGGCTAACAAATTTTATGAATTAGGCTATTTTGTTTTATGAATTAGCCTAATTAGGAAATCGAGTTAGCCTAATTCATATAAATTATGCTGATAGGTTTTATGAATTAGGCTAACAAGTTTTATGAATTAAGCTTTATTGTTTTATCAATTAGCCTAATTTGAAAATCGATCTAGCCTAATTTGTAAAACAAAATAGCCAAGTTCGCGAGTGTAGAGGAGGGAGGTGGAAGTGGTTTGCAAGTGTGGAGGAGTGGGTTTGGGGTGGTTCCGGACTAGGGGAGAAGGGGTGGGGGTGGTACACGACTGAGGGAGGGAAAGGGGTGGGCGGCTGCTTTGTGGCAGGGGAAGAGGAAGAGAAGTGGGTAGGAGAGTAGCAGTTAAGGTACGTTAGAGAGAAAAGTGGATCTGGATTTTTTTTCCCAATATGCAAAATGACATCCTTTGCCCTCTATTGTACATACAACTTGTTGTACGGTTCTCAGTGTGAGGAGGGGGGTGTTACGATCTAGGACAAAAGAGAATTTTGAAAGGATATAAAAAGTCTTCTTTCTAACACGTAGCTTATAACATGGATAGTGTTCATATTGATCCATGGTGTGCTTTACATCGAATAGTGTGCAAAATATTTCTTCCAAGGTCACTAATATTTAGCTATAAATGTGTTTGCATTCATCTGTTTCCTATGATATTAAAGATTGCTAACATTAACTTAACCAATAATATTGTTATGTTTGTCAAATTGACTACTATTCATCATATCAAATTGAGTAGAACATTCTAAAAATTGACTAAAGTATTCATCATTATTTTGTACATATTCGTTAGATTATAAGATCTATTCATTTGCCTTACCTATCACCAACATCTCCATACATTTCTCTTTACGTACATCTTCAACAACTACTATTCCAGCATCGAATAGATGGTTGAGTAGAGCGTGTACCATCGGGTAGAACGTAACTCAAAAACTAACATCAAACAACGCTCACACATCCTATATTTGACTTGCTACTTGTACCACCTTCGGAAGGTGGAGGTCAAAGATGGATAATGTTTGATGAACTTGTCGTAAAAGTTAAGGGGAAATAAAAGGCGAACAAAAAAAAAAAAGCATAAGATCAGACAAACATTAGGAGATCAAAATAGAGATTTGAGGCAACGTTATCAGACATAAGTGTGATTTACATCATTGTCGCCTAGAAGTCAGGGCGGGATGGGTGAGAAGGAGTGATAAGGGGAGGAAGGTACAACTAGGGTTGATAAGAATTTGCAGCATATGGTTAAACATTCCGCTTTGTTTGTTAAGTTCATGTTGCACAAATATTATTTTT
This sequence comes from Corrigiola litoralis, assembly GCA_901111285.1. Lineage (NCBI taxonomy): Eukaryota > Viridiplantae > Streptophyta > Magnoliopsida > Caryophyllales > Caryophyllaceae > Corrigiola > Corrigiola litoralis. The sequence continues at coordinate 7,607 of CAAKMY010119052.1, read as the reverse complement.
CAAAATCGCTAAAGTGTTTTATTTGTTTATATTAAATGAGACCGCATCACAATTTCATAATAGAATGATTATATTTTTTGCAATGCCCCCCCCCCCTCCCCCTCCAAAAAAAAAGTAAAAAAAAAAAAAAGATTTGAAGAGGGCCTTTTCTGAGATGTTCTTGAAAAAAGGAACTTTATGGTAAATGTGACCTTTGGGGCAATTTATACCCTTAATTCCTTATAAAGCTGCTCTTGTGCTGCATGAAGATTGAAGCCCCCCAACCTCCTCAGGCCTTCTTCCCTGCTTTGAAACAGATGGAACAAAACACTTGGTCATAATAAAGTCAAAGACAGTACTTAGGACTGTTCAGCCTCCTAATTCCCCTACACAGAGAATATGTACAGTAAATATTTTCTATTCTAATGAAAATAGCTGAGTCACCACCCTCCCTTCTCTCAAGTCTCAACTAGGTAGTACTAATACGGAGTATTTGATAATTCTACCCTCCAAACATTCACAAGCTTACAAACTAAGAGAATTAAAAGGCAAAGTAAGACATTCCAGCAGTCTACTCCAGACACAAACCTCATCTTCCAATTCTCTTTCCCTATCTCTCTCAAATTCAGAGAGAAGCAACCCTGTACAAGTACAACCCTGAATTAAATACAAAGTTAAAAGTCCCTTTTGGTTGTTGGCTATACATACACAAAGCTTAAATGGGCATCTCTATTTTTGCAACCGAAGCTTTCCTGATTTTCATCTGATGGAAAAACGAACCTTGACAACCACAACCAACACAAACACTGTTATCGGAAGCAGCACAACAACAAGAGTACCAACAGATCTGTCATTATTATTATTGGGTGGTGAGGAGATTAGAACAAGGTGTAGTACGGTATGACCATGGTTCCAGCACAAAACCTCTCAAAGCCACAGCATATTTTTTACGCTGCTGCAGGTTGTGCTGCTGCTGTAACTGGCTACACAGATGTGATGACCCGATTACCAGATGGGCGCGGATATGGCTACGTCAACAACAACACTACTAATTCTAGTGCTACCACTTCTAACGACGAAGCTAACCCCATCGTCAACAACCACAACAACAACTGCTTATTAGGATCTGACTTAGGGATTGGTCCTAGCCATAATAATATTGCTAATATTATGGCTGATGATGATCAGGAAGAACATTCCAGGACCTCTAATAGTATAACTTCTATCAATGAGGCTGCTGCTTCTTCCACCTCAAACAAAGATCACACCCCTACTCCACCAGATCACCATCATCATCATCATGGAGAAGGGAGCAGCTGGCTCCAGTTAGGTCTTGGCGGCGACACGCTCGCTAAGAGCCTATGTCCACCCCATCAGCACTACCACCACCACCATCATCATCATCTTGATAAAGGTCAAGCTGAATCAATGGCTCAGATGGGAGGAGGTAATACTGGTCTGATGCTGGAGCTCAACCTAGGTGGACGAGCCAGTTCTAGCAGCTTACATAATCAGCAACAAGTACATCAACTACAAGCAACGTCGTTCATCATGCCGGAGTTTAGAGTCCCTCAACGGCCAACAGTTGATTTTGGTATAAGTAATATGTATGCAGGTAGTCATCATGTGTCATCAGCAAGTGCAACCACTTATCTTTCTCCTCATATTCATCCACATACTCAGCTATTAAGTGATCATCATCAGATGATGGGGTGGGGAATGTTCAACAGTGGCTTTAATATCAATCATCATAGAACACAACCAACAACTACCTTCTTAGCCGCGGCTGCCACGATGGCGGCCGCATCTTCGTCTATATCGCCATCGTCTTCTTCCTCAGCTCCTCCAGTGCAGCCGGGTCAGGGTGGGCCTTTTTTTACCCGCCCCTTTACGGCTTCCGGATCATCATCAGTAGCTTCGGAGTTCAGACTCATACATCCTCCTCCAAGGAGACCTCACTCTGGCATTTGGTTTATGCTTCAAGCTTCTGTTCATCAGTAAGTCACTATTTTCATTTTACTTTCTTTTTTGTTAGGCCAATATGGTAGAGTGGTATTGTGGTATACGAGCATTTATTTATCTTTGGTTTGAATGCAGGGCCAAAGAACCATTTTTGCCTCAAGTATCCAAGAGTTTTCTAAGAATCAAGTAATAATTGGTTTTTCTTTCTCCTATAACTTTGGTGTCATTATATATATTCAGTTACCTTTGTATGTACAAGTTTTCTTGTACGCCATATTTTACCAGTTGATCATGATGTTGAAAATGTACACTCATTTATATGTACCTGATGATGTTGATCAGAGATGGAGGAATGACAGTTCGATTAGTAATGAAGTATTTGGCTAACAAGCTTGGATTGGATAGCGAATCACAGGTACACGCAGTTCAACAATCTCTCTCTTTCTTCCACTCTTTTTAATAATAAGTATATACTGTTGTGCGTATGATTATATTCTCCAATCTTAGATAGGGGCAATAAATGGAAAATCATTGTTCTCTAATATGGAGTACCTTGATACACTATCTAATCAGTACGCAGTCTCATGCATATATAATTTGCTGTTGTTCTTGGTGGTGATGTATATATGGTGTTGAAAACATGAAAGAAACAGTTCAACCAAATGAACATGCCTTTTAGATACTCCATATTAACATAGTAACCTTCCATTTGGTTTATAATATATCGTATACGTCTTTCGTAGCGCCACATCTTAGGTGGTCAGTAGATTAGTAGGTTGAAAATTTTCCTTTTTCTTTGATTTAGGCTGAGCTAAGGGAACCAGTGCTCGTCTAATCTATAAAATGATATCTTGGGTAAAATTCTTCCATACTTTACGTTTTACTAAGAGCGTTGCGCTTTTACTGTCGATCAAGAAGTATGGAGTAGATGAATATGAAAATATAAGAGTAGAAAACTACCGTCGACCTTAAAAAAATAGGAAGGGAGGCAGGGATTGGGGGGGGGGGGATAAGATTCTTAATTATATATTATTTATTCTTCTTTAAGTTCATCAATTTATTCCTCGATCATTTGTCATTTGTCGATCATCTGTAATAGTTTGAACTATTATCTAGTTATATGAAGTATTCTAATTCGCTGACAAAAAAAAAATGTCGGAAATTACAATATCCACCTTGAAAAAAACGTTCAAGGGATAAAAAGAATACAAAGAAAAGAAAACTCAAGTGGAAATTGGTGAAATAGTTGATGTTCTTTTTAAGCAAACATCAGGATTTCAAAGAGGGATTTCAAAAAAGGCAGGAATCGGATCATAAAAATATATAAAAGTATGAGTTTCTTGCTATATTTCTTACATGTTGAAGGTAGCTATATATATATGACACAACTATATAGAGTATATTAATAGAGCAAGTACTTACGAGTACAAGTTAATTACAACTACCAATATTGCTGGAATAAGGCTACATATTATAAGTTGTATGTAAGCAATAGTGTGTACATAAATAAATTATAATAGAATTATTATATACGGAGTACACTATTAGTAAGTAGTGACATAGTTTTGAATATGAAATGCTTTGAGTAGGAGTGTATGACTAATGTAGATGAACAAGACAATGACTCGATGAGAAACCTTTAGGGGATATCTTTTTGCATTACTGATCGACATAATTAAGAATACATATATTCCATAATGTTTATATGAACTCTGAAGTTGTCCTCGATAGGATTGGTGTCTCTTTTATTGTACATTGGAGCAGTTAGTTCAGGGGAAGATCATATGAGGATTCGAACCTGAGACAATTGGCAGAGAGGTTGAATTCTCAACTTTTTTTTTTTTTTTTTTTGACAAACCTTAACCTTACTCCTCATTTAAGCCTTTTTTTGCATCACATAAATAATTAATAAAACATTGTGATGAATACAAACTCCCATTTACTAACACCTAGTTGAAGTAGCATGTTACAAGGCCCTATCACCTCTTTCTATAAATATAGCCTCTGCCCTAAATGACTACCTTGTTCATAGCCAGCTTACCGACCTGTACTTGAAAATATCTACGCTTCTTGATTGAAGTTATATTTGTGTTAGAACCAAACAAATATAAGAAGAATCACATAAATCAGCAACTTTTTTTTTTTTTGTAAAGGATCAAGTCGATCATGAACATTTTTTGTTGTGACTTGCATCATCATATGTAGTTCGAAATCGAGTCGAGTATAGAATTACAACGGCGACAACATTCTCCCTCAAATTTTGACACTAGTGCATCCTTAAGGTCACATGATTATTCATGAGCATCGATCTTACTAGATAGCTTGACCGTGCTTTGTATACACAAAACTGACTGGCTAGATGGAAAATTCAAAATTATTATGTTCTTAAAGTTCTTGTATCCTGTAAGTTGCTTGCTTGAACTCTATGCTAATAAAACTGCATAAACTTTCAAATAACAATACACAAAGTACTCCTATAAGAATGAAGACAGCATCCTCCCAAATAACAATTAATCGGAATTTTTTAATAAACTACTGCTGCGACAGCAGAAATTCTTCAACGTTTTGTTTAATGTAAATGCATATATAAGTATAATTTGAGAGATTCTTCTACGTGATATCATGTTGGGATACTTTGATAGTACAACAACATAACGATCATGAGGAAACGTAAACATTCCTCACCTAACAATTTAAACGGTGTCTTGTTTCTTTGACTTAGCTTAGGATGAGGATTGCATGAAGAAAACTCAACATTCCTTTTCATTCTTCAATCCGTCAGATTTTATAATCGTCAGGTCAACCCTTAAATACATCACTTGTTTCATAGTGCCATGTTTAACGTAAATGAACTAATTGTGTCAATCATTCATATATATATAATTTAAACCAAACCTACCAATCAAGAATTTGAAATTCATCTACCTTGAAAACCCTTGAAAACCGAAGTAAAATAAGGATTAAATTCTATAAAAAGTGTGATATAATAAATGTTCACCTTTCCTTTTCATCATCGCACCAAATATTAGCGTAATTCCTTTTGTATATGGTTAGATAGCAAGCTTGTCATTTGTACCAAAAAAAAAAAAAAAGATAGCAAGCTTGTCATTGAGGTCAACCAAATTATTCGGTCTTTTATTCCATAACTACGCAACTAACCCTTCCAAAGTACAAGTCTACAACCCTTTGTTGGATCAAAAGGTATACTACACAAGATTTGCTCAACAAAAAACTCCGGCCCCTTGAATTTTACTATTCATTATTTAATGGATGTGAAGGTAGTAACAATTAAGAAAGAATTTCTCTACCGGGAAGATATAGTTTTTTTATTTTATTTATTCATAAATCTTGGTTTCATTTCCACTGTGAAAAGATGTGGAAACGATCAGATCATCCCACTCAAATAAGTTTCCACATCTTCTTTTCTTATTAAGTTAAGTGAGTAAATTATAGTGCACAGAAATTGAATATATAAATTACCAAGGTTTGTCTAATTTTAAGTAACAGTTAATTAGTCTCAAATTGAGTTTATGTCGAAATCTTTTGTCATATTATAAATGTGAGTACTTTAACTAAGTCAAAGAGTAACAAGTGACTATTTTAACAGTGTAAGCAGTCTTTAAGTTTGTGAAAAATCATTTTAGCTGGGAGAGTGAGCATCATTTGATTTAAATTCAAAATTTACATATTTGGTTCATACAAGAAGTGAAATCCGGTAGGAAATTTCATTGAACTTTAATTCCTTTGAGTTTCATGGAAATTGACTTTAACATGTTTGGTTGATTTTGCTTCTTGTATTTTTATTATTTTTTTTTTTTTTGATGAAGTGAGGGTGGCTCAGCCACCAAAAGTTTTGTAATCCATATAATTCGTTTAAAAGACCAGCATATCCTTTTTAGCTCTCTCCTAGTTATTAACACAATTTACACCATGCTCCCGGGAGTATGTGTTTCCACCTAAATTTCTTAAATCTTTTGTCATTTTTTGTACCTTTTTCGTGATAATACAATAAAAACACTAAAAAGTACAAGAAATGTAAGGTAGTAGCACATGCTCCCGCGAGCACTTAATAATTTACCATTTATTAAATAATGACATATAATATTTTTAGGGTAAAAATATAAGATATGCAAGAATTGTGATTGACCGAGGGGGAAGAGGGTTGTCTAATTCCCACATTTTGTAGAAAAATTCAAACTCACATTGATTTCCCAATTCCTTTGTTTTATAAAATTATGGTCATCAAAACAACTTTGAAAATTTCAATTCATGGGAGTTTTTAATTCCTACATAACTTTGTATCAACTAAATAACTACTTAGACTTTCTCCAAAGTTAATCGGTTCTCACTTTAGTTAACTCGCTAGCCTAAACTAGTAGAAAAAAAAAAGAGATTATCTCCAAATAATCTACAGTGGATTTACTAGGATAATTTTTGTGTCATTAGATCCTGAAAAAGAAAACTTTTGTTAGCTTTTACGAGTAAGAATTACTCGAAATTCTTAGCTATAAATTAACTACTCCGTATATTCTTTTCCTCTCCCATAAATGGTCATGACAACTAGAACATTTAGAATCCACTTAATTAGCGTAAATTATATTGTGGACCCATGTTCATATAGAAACATGGATCCTTTAGAGAGAAAGTGGGAAAAAAGAGGGAAAATTTTGACAATTTTTTTTTTTTTTGAATTT
>CAAKMY010119041.1:0-14906 GCA_901111285.1 Corrigiola litoralis | reverse complement strand
CCCTCTTATCTCTATACTTAAATTTGTCAATTTCTTAAGAAGCTGGCTTCACATCAAACTCCGAACTATATATATTACTCACACTAGTCTAGTAGTACCATATGTTTTGCTACTTCAATTTAAATAAGAACCGTTACTGTGATATGAACCATTTAAAAGAAGGTCCATGTTCTTTACATGATATTTTCATGGAAATTCTTTCAAAAACTTATATCAACTTTTAAAAACTTTGGGAAACCCATTTGTATTTGTTTTACTTTATTTTGGAACTTTAATGAACTTTTAGAAAATTCTGAGAACACTTTCTAAATTCCATTATACATATTAGAACCAAAGTCTTGTTATAGGGATGTTGTTATTATGAAAAATACTATAGTTTAATGAAAATTTTGATTAAGGCATTGTTCTTTTCATCTGAAACTCGCACACTGAACTGAACTGGAACACACTGGAGAAAATTGGAGACAACAAGAAGAAAGTGAAAGAAACTGGAGAGGTTTGAAAGGAATTGGAAGGAATCAAAAGGAACTGAAATGAGTTGAAAGAAATTATATGAAAGGAACTAAAAGAAACTGGAAGTAACTCACTAAATTTCCAACATTATTTATTTCATCCATGATCCATATAAGTCACAAAGGCTCTACGGTGTGACGTTCATAACACATAAGTTTTTACCACTAGACCAAGATCCTATAAAGAATTTACCATCATCATTTCACCGTGTTTAGCTTGACTTTGACCAACGCAAAAGTCCAAGCTGAATACAGAAACTAAAAAGTTCTTGGTAGAAGTAGTAGGATGAGTATGCACAGAGTTTATTAAAAATTTATATGGAGTACATGCCAGAAATAGTGACACAGTGAAGAACCAGAGTATTATCAGAGAATGTTAGACAACTTAGTAAATACTCAAGCCATTAATCAATCAAGCTCATGCACAAGGTCACTGGGTTTTTACTCAAATTTTCACATAGCATGTAGAGAGTCCCAAGTCCCAATAAGGAAGAAGCATACATCAAATACGTCAAGCAACATCCCCTCAGTTCCCTCTTCTTACCTTCATTCAATGGTTCGTTACGCTAAATTCTCCCAAATCCCTATTTCTTTAATTGGTTAATCAAATAACTTTTATTACAGTTTTCACCTTGTAGTCCCTTGAGCAGAATATTGCGGCTTAAGAATGAGGGCAGTCTTACGTTACTTTGTCGCGGCGTTGTCCGATTTTCTTGATCTAACCATGCCACATATGATACGGATACATAACACCATCAATGACAGTCAACGACTAGCACAAAAAGAAAAAAGAGCAATCATATTAACAATAATCCTAGAAAGCAAAAATGCTTGGTCGAAAAATTGATCAATCCCGCAACTGAAATTTGTATGTATTTAGCCCATTGAACGAACAAGATATTAACACCAATTGAGAATCATATTACGAATACAAGAAGAAAACCTAGACGAGTGGGAAAGCATTGAAGAGAAATACAACTATACAAACACATCTATATATCAGATTGAGTTGCTCCGCAAGCTCATATTGCAAATTAGTGATGTGCATCCTTGTGATAAACAAGCTAACAGAATGGAAATCAGTTATGTCAATCATCAGCTAGTATTATCATTTCCACCCACATCATGTAACAATCAAATTACTAAGTTCCTTAAATAGCTATTGATCACTAAGCTAGAAAGTGTTTGCACCAAAAAAAACTAAGCTAGAAAGTTTAACCGGAATCTCCCTCCATTTCTTTCACTTCAAACCTGATAAAGAGATTTACTGTCGCTTATCTTCTAGCATGCATGTCTGTGATTATATAATATGCATTCCGCAAAATTCACAAATTCACGACAAGTACAAAACTTTCAGACAATTGAAATAGATGTTTGCTAAAAAGCACATAAAGAAAAAATACAGTTGCTCTAATCATAATCAAGTTTGGAATATAAACAAAGTAATTAACAGAGCCTAGAAATTGCATTAGTTTTTTTTCCCAAACTTATATTTTGCTACGAATTCATTAATCACATAAATATCTAAATTATTTTTAAAACATGCATGCTAACAGTTATGTGTATGTTTTTGAGGAAACAATAAAAGGGTTTTTCTATTGATATATTATTTTCCATGTAAGCTTAAGTCGAGGGGTTTGAACCCTTCCTAACTAGAAATTAAAGTAATGTTTTTGATGCTCAGTTCGCATGGTATGTGGGTAGGGATGTAAATGGGGCGGGTTCGGTGCGGGGCGCTAATACTCCATCACCGCTCCGTTTGTGAAATTTTTTTACCAAAACCATACCAAACCCGTAACGGGTTTTACCTTATCATACCAACACCGCTCCAAACCGCTTTGATCCGTTTACAACCCGTTTAAAATTATTTTTTTCATTTTTATTTTATATCGTCAAACTATTAACAAATAATAAGAAGTAATCGGAGGCGCTAATATTCCACATATATATAAAAATTCAATTATTCAAGAAAAATACTAAAATAGTCTCAACAACAAATCCACAGTGTTTTATTTAAAGAAGTCAAACTAAAACTGAATAATAAAAAAAAAAAAGTAAAAGCCTTATACAATCTTTGACTTAATTTACTTCTTATATTAAGGCTAAATTTTTGGCATGGGGATCTTGCGTGATATTTTTTATATAGCAGTTTTAGTAAAGAATCATAATATAAACAGTAAACGGGGCGGTGTGGTGCAAATAAACTAAATTTCATCCTGGACCACTTATAAACGGTTTTTAATCTTGTTACCCAAACTCGCTCCAAATATTTTTATGAGTAACCCAAACCCGCTCCATTAAGGGCGGGGCGGGGCAGGGCCCCGCTTTAAACGGTCAAATTGACATCCCTTTAGGGGGGGGGGGAATTGCTCATTAAAAAACTTTTTCATCAAAGAAATAAATGACTAAAACACCCTGTGCTTACAACTTACTACCTCCATTTCTTCTTATTCTTCCCACTTCCTTTTGCGCATTTGCCAATGCACATCTTATATATTAAATATCTATAATTACATGTTAGTAAAAATTATAAAAAATTGATATTCTTAATACATTCATTAAGACAAATCAAACAAGACCCCACATCACTATATTTCATCTTATATATTAAAAATTTATTTGATCTTTATATTAAATCATGAATAGTGCTTAAAAGTGAAATAGGAAGAATAAGAAGAAATGGAGATAGTACCAGTTACCTAGATGAGTTAGTGGTAGTACATAAAAGCTATTGAAGTTCACTTACCATGCACGTAAAGGCGAAGGAAGGATATTGTGTGATTGTGTCGCATGACCAGAAGGCAAAAGGTAACATTATATTACACCACTTAGCTATTTGCTTACACGGTCAAATAAGTTTCTCTATTTGTTTCAACGAGATTCGAACACCCTCTTTCCCCTCGAACAACAATCATTACATCGAACTCATGTGTCCATCTCAGGGATTCTTTTGTAAGTTTACTGTGGAGACAGTTGCTTTGCTTTAAACTACAAATTCTTATAAGCATATAACTATATAAGCAAAGAACTGGTGGAATCAAATAAGATCTGGGCTTGGTAAGCTAGGTATAAAGTCTTAGAATGCCAAATAGTCTAAANNATAAAATAGTCTAAACATTAAGTATTTTACTATCATATATAGGTAATAGGTTTTCACCAAAAGAAATTCAAGTAATTATAATAGGTTTTTTTGGAGTCGATTCTACTATGGCTCATGAACGCAAGGTGCAGGATACCAGGCCGAGAACCCGGACAAATGTGATTCATTCAAACTTATATATAGTCCGAAGTAGGTTATATGAGGGGAATAAGTAACATCACAAAAGAATTAAAACGGAAAAATGTACAACATTATGACGATAAAGCTAAGGTTTAAGAATTTCCGGACTCTTATACAGATGTCCATGAACCAAATTCGTGACAATTTTATTGGTTATCTTAATTACATGTTGGATTAGCAATGCTGATACACTATTTTTTCCGTATACGAAAATGTGGTCGCTATTTTTATGGGTTGTGAGTAATACTCAAGTAAAATATACACGATAGCCTGCAAAAGTACTATACTATATATTAATCAAAATGATATATGTAGTCATGTAGAAGAAATGAGAAATAGACGTATGCATGGATAAGACTCGATTATACATGTGGACTTGCCGACCTAACTCTTCTATGACCATCATAAGGAGTATATTAGTTATTTTATAATGTAGAGAACCCATAAGGAAGCACATTTTTAATTCAGGGCAACACACCATAATCATAATCTAAAAACACATTCCATGGGGTAAATTAGCTTACCCCATACTCAATCAGTCACGTGCCCCATGCCCAAGCTAGCTTCACATCCAAACACTCGGTTTACGAGGAAGGTTTAATGCAAATGCGTCAAGCAACATCCTCTGATTGTCCCCTGCCTTCAGAAATTCCCAAATCTAGCTTAAACGAAGGGTGTGAGTGTGTGACTGTATGAGATTAAAATTTACAATGCTTGTGTCACAATGATTATCTTAACATCTTTCTTCACTTGAGGGCATATACTAGTACAGTATTACTAATTTATTTCAAAGAAACAAAAGTCAGATTTATAACTTCGGCCAGCTGAAGTTAGATTCTGTCTCAGGTTCCCAAGTACGGAATGAGGAATGGGATTGACATAATTTCACGCTACACAACACTTGCGTTCTATTGAGCTTATCCCTTTGTTCTTTGACCTTTGACTTTGAGGATTACTATATGACTGTACCTTAGGTATTCTGGCTATCATTTATAATAGAAATGATTGTAATACACTTGAGATGATGTATTTCTTAATATATATTGTTATATGGCTTATGTATACATTCGATAGATCTAATGTACTCCGTATCACATAGTGAAAATGTTGTATATTTTCATTTTTTATATAAGATGTACACAATTTCAGTATATTGAGAATAACTAGTGATAATGATATGTTACATGAGGTCAATCTAGTGGTTGAATCCAACTCTTGAAATGCCTTGTCATGGGTGAGTAAGCTTGATGAATGCCTAAGGAGCTTCGTTTTTTAGCAAATAAACAGGAGAAACATCTTAAGATCCTCAAAAGGCTAACTTTCAATTTCAGAGGAGGGAAACAAATGGTTTAGCAAATGAGCTAGCAAATAAGAAAATAGGAGCTACGGAGACTATGATTAATTGGTTGTATTTTAGCTTGTCTCTCTTGTTGTTTTGGTTTTTGTTTGCCTTAAGTACATTCTTGTTGTACTTTTATTTGGGTCGCTTTATGCTTCCCATTTTGGCTTTGCCAAATAAAATCCAATATTTCATCTAAAAAAAGATATACAAGTACATAAAAAAATAGTATCTTAAAGTTATATATACTCGAGAGTATGATACATAAATTTGCCGTACTATTGCAAAGTTATTCTGTTCAATATCTTCTTTATTTAGGTTAATGCTATATTGTTAAGAATTAGACAAGTAATCATGTCTAAACATTCTTATTATATCAAGAATTTTGTTTCAATAATATTTATAGTTTATGTATTAATAAAATATTAGACACTTTCGTATCTATTACTTTTTACGGGTTTTGTGTCTATTGTTAGTCAAATTGATAAAGCCTATAGCATATAGTGATTCATTTATGCATTAATTCAAATTTCAGGATTTGTTTTTGCTCTAGAAAGGGGGTTTTATCATTAATACCTCCCAAGTTCTATCCCAACGCTAAGGATATGTGGCTCTTTTATGACAATGGTAAAAAAATTGGTTTGTCGAGTTAGTACTAGTAGTAAAAATGGAAAAACAAATATTCTTTATAAAAATGATTATTTACTCATTTGATAAACATGTATATATACTAGAGTTGATCAAAATTGTCCGGCCCGGTGGCCCGACCCCGCCCGATTCGGCTGGGTTTGGGCTTAAGGTCAAGCCCAAAAGCCTGGCCCGAAAAGCCCAAAAAATTGAATTTATGCTTGTTTTAATTTGTTTTTTAAAGAAAAAACTCAAAAAATTATCTCTAAAACCCATTCTGAAATTTATTTTTATTTTAAAAAATTAAGTTAAATGTTTACATTACCATAGTAGCATAAATCACGAAAAAATAAGTGGGTTAATAAAAACATTACTTAAAATGGACACTCGAGGTAAGAGTTATGCTTAGTATAGGTATAGTAAACCACGCTCGAAGCCCGACCGGGCCGTGCTCGGGCCTGACTTTCTGGCCCGAAGCCTGATTAGCCTGGCCCGATGATCACCTCTAATATATACCAATCCAATATGTCCGGATGAAAAGTTGGATAAGGCAATAGTTCAAGACTTCAAGTGTACAGCAATGCAATACCAATTAATCTAAAATAAGAAAAGGTTGATTTCTATGTTATTAAAAACTATAAAGATAGTATATGGTACTTAAATTTGACTAGAGAACTAGAAAGTAATTATAGGGTCATTTTGATGCAAAACTTCACAGAGGGGTCATATTGGCCTTTTTCGTTAAGTTGTTCTTTAATCATTCATATTTCAAGGTCTTTATATTGATCCAATTGACTTAAACCCTTTGATAGCAAGATACCCACGACGTGATTACAAATTGGCCGAAATTAAGTCTCAATTGACAATTGAAAGCTTTTTAAATAAGACATAGTTATGATTAAGTTGTGTTAGCCAAATAAAATATCACTCTCTTACTTGTATTATTATGATCTCTCTATTAGTAAAGTCAGCCAAATTCCTAGATAAAAAGATGACACTCAAATTAAACTCCATATCATTATCCTTTCACAACTAGACAAGGGAGATACTCAGTCGATAAGTGAACTTGCCAAGTCTTCACTTCTACTAGAACAAGCAACCAGAGCAAAACTGATTCCTACCCTACCCTTACTCTATAAGCTGGTGGTGGTGGGATCCTTGGATTTGGCGTGTCCTGGTATCAAGCAACAGAAATTAATTTTTCGGCCTTCTTCATTTTGTTCTTCTCCTCCTCCTTGGTGTCATGCTCTCAACAATAGTAACGCAATTACTCAGACTTCAAGGAGAATAGCTCGTATGCCACATGTCCACAGAATCTTGGACTGTTGAGTACCCAACAACTGTATGAATTGCTCCCAAACCTCCCAACAAATCCATGGTCCCACCTTTGATAACCTCCTGCTACGTACTAGCAGATTCTCATTCTGCTCCCAAAGTTTGTGACTTGTGTATTATGAGAGAGCTTTATGCTCTTCTTTTTCACTTTGGATGCCGTCTAGCGTATGTAAATTGTAATTCCATCTAACTTGGTCATCTATCACGCATATGTAACGACTTGCAAGCTACCCCGATTACAAATCAACAACAAATCATACTAGACATGCATTTATCGACAAGAACAAGTCATGAACTCATGACTAAAGCATCTCGGATACCATAATCAATCTAGTGCTATAGGTGAGTGTATTTAATCCATTGGCGGATATAGAAGGTAGTATATGGAGTATATAAGAGTTGGTAGAAAAAATAAAGAAAATTTAATGATAAAATTAATGTGATATAAAGTTATAACAAAAGTAATAAAAAATATTTTCACCATTTGTAGATCATGGATCCACCCCTGATTTCCAATACCCCTAATCACCTATGCTTCATCATTTCATAGTTGGAATTTTAAAATAATTGTTTTTAGGACAATCTTCATAAAAAGATGAGTATAAAAACAAATGAATATGATGTGGGGATATAGTCGATCTCGTAAGAAAATAAACGTGATTTATGTTTTCCTATTAATTAATCATTATTTGTTGCTCGATCTACTATTGAGGAAATGCCTCACGTGGTTCATTTTGTTCTTTCATATAAATGACTCATGATAGTGATTAAATATATGGAACTAAATACAATTGCATATTATATTCAATATACAATTACATTTAAATATTTATATCGAAGGATTGCGAGCGATACTAAAGCAAAAGTAGCCGCAAGGAAATTAAATACATCAATAATAATCTAGAACTTCATACTATTATAGTTCTTATTACTTTTATTATTATTGCATGATGTAAGTCCTTAAAATCACTCAAGAAAAAAAAACCACAAAATTTCACTCAGATTGTTTAGAAAAATGGATTTTCTTTTTTAAGTGGGGGAGTGTAACTACTGTTTCATCAAAGGCTACTCTTACACATCATTTTACACCTAAAATAAAGCAATATAATTTCTGGATGCACATAAGTTAGACTTTCATTTTTATGGCAAATTTCAAGGAATAAACTAGAATTGCACTTCAAGTCTTTAGTGGCTTTTACTTCAGAAATAAAAAGTCTACAATGGCTATTGATTTCCTTGTCCCACGATATACCAAAACTGATATAGAATTCGGAGCTTCTTCAAATTGACATGACTCTCACTAATCTCCAAATACATATGGCGTACAATTAACTATTTAACTTATGGTAGAAGCCTAGTTACTAGCTACATCTTCCTCAATTACAGAACATGGTCACATGAATTACACGTCTAATTTACTCCAAAGTAAAAGCATAGAGACTTTGAATCACAAACTTTTGAGCGTCAGTTGATGCGTAAATGAATTTTGGAGGTGCTAACTAAATTGGCGATTAATTAGACGCCACGATAGCTATGTACTTGCAAATTAAAGACTATGCGAAGCATCAGAAAATCGATCGTGGTACTTTGTTTCGGTTCGGCTAACATTGATCTATTGAAATGTGTAATATAATACCGTAAATTGGTAAATACTGCTGGACAAAGCAACAGTTTGACGTGCGGAAGGGCAAAGAGTCCTGGCTTTTGCAATTTGCATGTCCATGCAAACTAATGTACACATATGCTTCAAGTTATTGGGCAACTGGACTTCACTAGTACGGAGTACATATGAATATATGATATTACGTTTCGCTCTTGCATTTATCGATTCATTATTACTGTTATATCCTAATCCTGAAAACTAAACTATTTGCTTGGAGTGCACAAGCTTCATGCTCTGCATCAGCATCAACTCCCGGTCTGTGGTGGATCCAAAATTTTCAGAATTGGATTAGAAATTATATTGCAACACTTTTCTAAGTTTTCTTCATTTTATACCATTTCTCTATCAAACTTTTATAAATTTTGGCCACCCCGTAATACCTTATCAATCTGCCTGTAGACTTCTGGTTCTTATATAGTGTTACAGCTTGATGTACATTAGCAAATTATAGCGTCTCAGTGTCCGGCCTCCTAGATAATTTTCTCTTCGAAACCAAAAAACAAAACTGAATTTAGGATTTTAAACAAGTGACTAGAGTTCAATAGTTCAAAATACTAATCATCACTACAATCTACAAACCCAATAATTCCATCTGTAGATACTCCAATATTTTTTGTTTTTATAATAAAGGAAAATTTTATAAATGGTGTCCCGAGGTTAGGCCTAATTCACAATAGATGCCCTCACATTTTTGTATTACAGTTTTGGTGTCCCGAGGTCACTATATAATCCACATTTGGTGACCTCCAGCTAACACCGTTAGCTTTTCCGTCAAATTTCTGCTGATGTAACATGTTTATCATGTCCAAATTAAAAGACAAGTACTAATCTTCCCATCTACACCCAATCCCCACCAAAATAATCCCCCATCACCCTCTTTATCATAAAATATTGGTAATAAGAAATTATTTTAAAGTAAAAAAAAAATATATTAGAAGAAATTTGACGGAAAAGCTACGGTGTTAGCGGAAGGTCACCAAACGTGGATTACATAGTGACCTCAAGGCACCAAAAAGGTAATACAGAAATGTGAGGGCACCAATTGTGAATTAGGCCTAACCTCGGGACACTATTTATGAAATTTTTCTTTAATAAAATACTAAAAACCAGATATTATAGTATTTGAAGGGATTTTCAACAATTGACTTCTTTCGTTTTTTTCTATTGTGTACTCCGTATTTGCTGAACACCTCGTATGGGGCATGGTACAAACTGAAAAGGACTTGCTTATCCATCCATCCTAGCTTTATTGGCCTCGCTTTATTTTCTCTTCGTGGTGAGACACAGGGCTTGAAGATCAGGGCTTTCTCCTTTACCGTGTTTTTTTTCTTCCCTATCCGGAAACGGCAAAGGTTCTGGCAAATAAGCTAATTCTACACTGCCACTTGGCACTAAATAAGAAACCTGATCCAAATACAGAAATATCTCGAACTAGAAAGGAAAAGTTATAGTTAGAACAGTTTCCACATCTGTTCTCATTGTCTCTACAGAGCAAAGTTGTTTGTTCTAGATGTAATTTAGATTAGTCCATCACTCCTTTCTTATTTGTCAACCTTTTTGAATTTTCTTGTGAAAATTCTATCTACAAAATTGTCGACTTGATTGATCTCATTTTCTTTCAATAATTAATTTCATTTTGTTTCTATGATTTAATCAAGTTTCTTTTTCTAGAAAATGAAAACGATTAAAAGTTCATTACTTCCTTCATGCCGACATGTTGTTTATGGTTAAGATATTTAATTTTTACACTACGATATTTAATTTTCACACTCCTCATGTGTGAGAGGGGTAGAATACTGCATAGAATTATGTGCTCCTAGTTGGTCGTATTGTATAAAATGTGAAAATTTTGTTATTGAAGTCTAATACTCCGTAATATATTTTCCAATCACAAAATAACATATAAAAATTTGACTACCCAAACGGAAACTCATAATATTATGTTGGTTTCAAAGAAACGGTAAAAACAAAGAACAATATAAATTCACCATAAGCTATGACATTAGCTTATTGGAGTACGTAAATTTTAACATAGTTTCTAGGTAGTCCTTATGGCAATTCCATGAAAATCAGGGATAGAAATGTAATTACAAACAAACCCCTAGATTTTGTACTTGGGGGTACCCAATTTGGGTACTCTTGGGACTACCTTAGTTTTTTCTTTTCTCGGTTGACTCAAGCGGTTAAGATGGAAGGTGAGATTCATCTTGGTCTCATGTTCAAATCCTCCCATTGACAATAGTTTACCTACTGTGTACCAAATATGGCGGTTGCAAATTCCTATACATCATTAAAAAAAATGACATTAGTTAGCTACCAGAAAATGATTTTTTTAGTAATAGAGTGTCATTAAACTTGTGATTCTACATAGAAAACTTTCATAAATATGATCAATAAGTTCCTTACAAGAATCTTATTGGTCATTTGGTATTCTCTACCGATCATTATATATTTTTTCGACAACAATCGAAACGAAAGAAATAAACGAGAGTTCTAACACAGCTAAGATGGTTACTAAAAGACTCATTACTGAAAGTTACCTTCTTGCTAACTAGCATGTCTCCTAAGCATCATCCACATAACTCTATCCTGTAACTCGTTTATACCTTTGAAACGGTCCCAAATCCTGTAATCCTTGAGTCCAACATGTTTGACTATTTTCCATACATGTGATCATGGACGGTCCTTATGATCCTTGGGCTTTACTAGCGTTGTGCAACGATGATTACGATTTCGGGCACTTACTACCACAACACAGCCCGAGGATAACGGAGGTTCATGAAGCAAACCGACCCTATTGTGCTGATTTTCGGTTAAATTGAAATGGTATACTCCGAACTACAAAATAGTTTTTTCAAAATGCTTTATCCACCAACTTTTGATTGATTTCTCATTTTTGAATTTGATTGAAACATTGGTAAAAAAGGAGGACGACTTTAGCGATTGATACATTAAAACGATGTGAAGGTATTTCCTAGTATGAAATTGTCATTATTTCACTATATACAGTAGTTATCAGGGTTAGTTTT
This sequence comes from Corrigiola litoralis, assembly GCA_901111285.1. Lineage (NCBI taxonomy): Eukaryota > Viridiplantae > Streptophyta > Magnoliopsida > Caryophyllales > Caryophyllaceae > Corrigiola > Corrigiola litoralis. The sequence continues at coordinate 3,121 of CAAKMY010119041.1, read as the reverse complement.
TTTTTTTTTTTTTTTTGAAGTATACTCTTTATCGAGAACATTCTTCATAGCCTCCATCCCGAACCATTTCTAAGACAATAAAAAGCCATGAGCAGTTGTGAACATGTATGGTTAGTAATATAAACCAAGTAAAGGCAAGCATATCATATTTTTTATGCCAAAATTGTGAGTGTTATACATTCTTATACATGTCTCTCTTTGTCGTGACCAATAACTCGAAAGACAAAAGAGGTAGGCTGCTTTAGCCCCCTTGCCTATTTGAAAGGGAAAGCCATACTTGGTCATGACTCTAGTTGGAAATTATCTATAACCCTCCAATTATACAAGAAAGAAGGAGACAGAGGAAACAATAAATGGTGGCTAAATAAGACAGAATGGAATAATTTACAAATTGGGTGACCATCGTATCAAGGCCTAAACACATCCCATCAGGTGTAGACAAACACAGCTAAACGATCAGAAGGCAAGATCTTCTCATCTTCCTTTTCATACTATCATGCAAAAAACCAAAGGCTGTGAATAATAGAAATAAAATAAAATTAATTCTATGACCCTCTTAAAAAGTGCTTAGCCTAAACGCCCCTGCTTACAAGTTAAGCAACCAAACCACCCAAATTTTCAGTGGCTAAAAAGCTTTGCAGTCTAATCTCAACAAAATTAAAGCTTTTCAGTCTTCATCCGGAAATAAAGTCGGTCAATTTATTGGAAGTGCCTTCTTATTTCCCGTATCATATAGTAGGAGTAACAGTAATACATGGTCTATGTCATATTTGCTCATGTTAGTGCCGAGCAAATAATATGTTTTCCTAATAGATCCCTTTTTGATCAAATGTATTGTTTGACTGTAAATAGATTATAATAATTACAGTATTACTTTTGGCCAACACCGAAATTATCTAAATATAATTATTATCAATGATATATGAATCCTTCATACTACGTATAAGATGTGAATTTGTTGCGCTATAATGGTATTGTAAACTCAAGTTTTCTAATTTTGTAACATTTTTCCGATTTTTCTGAAAACTTTTCTTATTTTACCAAAATAATTGTAGTTTTGTTATTTTGAGTAATTTTAATTTTTTTCCTTAAAGAGAAAAGAACTCATAATTACATGCTAAAACGAACAATACGGGGGGTCATGCCACTCCTAAAACATCTTCTCTAAGAATGCTTCCTAACTCGCTACCAGGAGTTTCAAGTATCACCGGCCATCTTGTCCGGAGTCTCGACCCCTTGTTAGCCAACCAATCAGCTACATGATTGCCTTCTCGATAAGCATGTTCAACTCGCACTTCCCATTGTTGCCTATGAAGGAGATGTCGACAATGGAGAATAAGTAATTGTAAGGGCCCTCGAGGATCATATGCCCCCTTGAGATGCTCGATCAACACATATCATATTATTTATATTAACGACCGAACACTTTCTTAAAGCCTCTATCTCAAGCCATTAACCCTCGAGCAAGCGCAATGAGCTCAGCTCTCATCGAAGTGCAGATTTCAGTCGAACCAAAATACGCAATAATGAGGGAACCCATATTGTTTCTAATAATGCCTCCGCTTCCAACTGGCCTCGAATTACCTTTAGAGGCACCATCCGTATTAAGGGAAACCCATCCTTTTGGGGAATGAGACCAACGAACTCCTATATGAACAATCAAACTCCATGGAGCATGCATGTATTCAATTGTTGTTTTCCAAAGCTCTACTTCAATTTCCAAAGCTCTACTTCAATTTTCCATTACTAAATAAATTCTCTAATTATGAAAGAAATATAAAAGCTCTCTACAATTTCATGAAAGTGTGAAATTTCGAAAGATATAAGAGGTGGTCAGTTGTTACGTTTTCATTAGATCACTATATCAGCCATCAGCAATATATCTTCAAGACTATCTTCTTATAAAGGCAGAATTCATTCAACAAAATAGCCATCAAGAACTACGATGAGCTTATTGTATGGGGCCGTTGTGACGGACAATGTGCTTTCTGGATGCAAGCAGAAGCAGAGACCAAATTCTAAAGTAGTAGGAAGTAGTAAGACTTTCTAGATTGCAATAATTTTCCTATATGGAAAACCAAACCTCCTTCAAGTACAAATTAAAGGTGAAAACGGGGAAACGTAAGACAAGGGGAACTTACCGTTCCGTTTTGAAGTTTCTGCCCGTATGGTTTGAATTTTTGATCTGATAGATTCGGCATTTTGGGATTTTTACCGTCTAGATTGTCCTTATTAGTCTCAATGCATGCAATGACATGAACTGTGACTTATGTGTTGGTCATAAAACTTGACTTATGAGTTGATTGGTATCCTACAACTCGCATGATTGATTCTTAATGTATCCTAGCCTTCTCCGTTTCCACCATGATGTATATTATGTACTCCGGAGGAATTTATAGATAAGAATAAAGTGGAATTTGAGGAATAAATTTTATAATATTATGATCTCATGCATAACATAAAACTGAATCATAGTAACGAGAAAATGAATAAACCTTAGTAGCGTGAATTCCTCATTAAAACTAATGATGCAGATCTTAGAGCCTCAATTGTTGCTGAATCCCACGTCTGTTAGAAGGGATGTGTGTCTCTGTAGGAGGAAAGTATTTTTGATGTGCTCACAGTTACAAGTTAACTTTTAGTATCTAAAACCTTAACCATATATAAAAATACAGTAGGGCTGCGCAATGGGGCGGGGCCCCGCCGACCCTTTTTTGCGGGTCATGACCCGACCCTAAGATTAATGGGCCGAGTTATAACGGACCGGGTCAATTTATTCATTTAACGGGACGGGGCTTGTCGGGGCGGGTCATAGCTCAAAAGTCAAAATTGAAAAAAAAAAACTCTTTCCCTTTCAACGTTTTACCGTTTACACCAAACTTTTTACCGATAAAAAAGGGTCGGGTCAAGTCCCAACCCGTCTTAGGTATGACCCGACCCGACCCTCAGCCAAAATTTTGAAGACCGGACCCGTCTCGACCTATTTAAGTTTTAGCCCGCCCCGCTCTGCCCCATTGCACAGGCCTAATATAGAGACATATAGATTTAGGTTAGATGGCCAATATTTTTATCCCTTAAAGCGTGTCACCATAAGCCCAAGATGGGCTTATTATTTCTTTCA
>CAAKMY010119029.1:36365-54464 GCA_901111285.1 Corrigiola litoralis | reverse complement strand
TATATATATATATATATATATATATATATATAATATAAATGTGTAACAATGACTAAAGTAAGTTCATCTGTAGTTCTCTCAAATACAATCCCACTACCTGTCGAGAGGGGTATCACGTTACCACGTCTGGACTTCCCCAGAACATGCTGTTAATGGATAATGATGCTCAATGTAGTTAAGCATTGAAGAAACAAAAGGTAAAACATGAATGCAGACAAAATAGATAATACAATAAGTGACTGATCACTCCTCTTCTTCTTCCATACACTTACATGAATGTACATAATTGCCAAACCTCATACACACTTATATGGATTAGATCTCTACTCTATATTCCATAATAATACAATGTGTGATTTAAGCTCCCTTTTAATCAAAGATAGACGATTGAGGATAACATACTAAACAACTGTGGAAACCGAAATATGGACTAGATCTCTCGTCGACATTCTGTAATAGTACAAAACATGGTTGGCAAGAAGTCATCCGACCAAAATAATTACAAAGATACCCAATTTCAATGCAAAAGTGGGATCGAAATATTCTTGAAAGCACCAATTGCTTTCGCCCATACAGTAACAAGATATACCACCAGCCCTGACACATACTCCAAACAATGACAAAGGCAAATAAATGATTAAGGAAGGAATATGCCTACCTTACCTACTAACCAATTTAGGCCACCAGCTTCCATCACCGACATAATGGCAGTCTGTTTCCAAGGTTGCATCTTTTCATGCTGAACCTTGAATATATTAGATGGCTCTCTTAAGGATGTGTCATCGCTTCGTAAAGAAAATGTGGTACTGCTATAAAAATGAGCCATCTCATGAGCATTTGAATTCAAATCAATGAAGCTGCATAGAATTGACACCACATATACAAGCAACTTTTGCAACAGCTCATATGTGTCGACTGCAAAATCAGATAAAGCTTCATCTCCAGAGAGTGCACCAGCAATTGTCTTCAGTTGGACAACAGACGCTGAAATAGTTCCAAGACCAATTTGTAAGAAAAATACAATTGGGAACGATTAAACTAGCTTTATAGACATGTAAATAATCAAGAAAAAAGAAAACCAAAGAGAACATTTTACAAAACTAGACAGGAAAGATTAAGCTTTATTGTAGACCTTATCCTCAGTTTACTTCTTACTCTTCTAAAGGTGATTTACAGAATAAAGTTGAGAAGTTCTTCTACCACTCAAAGGCTAGATCAACATTAGGATCATTAGGTTAAGAGGTCCTTGTACAATCTATACAAGGTGACAAGGAAACCACATATGAAACAAGCACATTTTTAATATAAACATTATGATTTCAACAAATGTATTTAAAACAGAAGAGCTCATAAAAAACACAAACGAACAGTGAGAGCCATACATACAGATAAAGGCAACTTTTATGACTTATCTTACCTTTAATCAGTGCTACAAGTTTTTGTACCCCACCAAAGTAGCCTACAACTCTGCAATTATGCAATGAGCGAACAACAATATTCAATGCTTCTAGGGTATGCAGGCCGTCTGAAGTAAACGACAAGCTTGTAGAAACCACTACCAGATCTGATGTACGCTTTTTGGTGTCCACTGCAGTAAGAGAAATAAGGTTAGGTCTAGAGAGAGAGAGAGAGAGCAACAGGTGTCAACTGCACTCAGAACCAAAAAGCAGAAAGCAAGTGCTTTTATGTAAGTAGAAATGTCTGAACCATTAAACACTCTTTCCCATCAGAAAAACAGAATAAGGAGTTCTGGAGTTCACTATTTTTTTGGACAATAGATCTCATCAGAATTCTACTCACCCAATGCACTGCACATGTCTCTCACAAGCTTTACTCAGTAAGGTACAAGTAATTTTACTCAAAAATATAAACAGGTTAAAAATTCAATAGCTCTATTCTGACGAAAAAACCACACTACAACATCAAAATCAACATTACCCCAATGCCCTTTATAGAAGCTCCCACCCAAGCCAGTAAGAAGGATCAGATGCACATATCCTTAGAGTGTGTTTGGATAGAGAGAAATGGAGGGAAGGCGAGGGGAGGGGGGAAGGAGGGATAATCCTAAGTTTGGATAACAATGAGGATGGGGAAGGGAAGGGGAGGGAGATGAGGGGATGTAATTTCCCTCCTCCATGAACAAACCAAATCCTTCAAAAATTGAAAAGATTCGGAAGGAAAACACTCTCCTTTCTTGTCCAAGTACCCACCTCCTCTATGAATTCTCTCTCCTCCTCCCCTCATCTTACCTCCTCTTCCCTCCTTCTCCAAATGATAGAAATTTTTCTCTCCTCCTCTCACCTCCCCTTCCCTTCTCTTCTTTCTTTTTCCCTCCCCTCCTTTTCCCTCCATTTTGTCTATCCAAATACACCCTTGCCCTTGTACACTACACAGGCTACTTCCGTTCGACCCTAGATGAGCGTAAAGTATATTGTGCACCCCTTGTATGCTCCATGCACGGAAATAAATATTGATGAATATGTACAATACATTCCTTGAATATAACACTATATTTGGTGAATATGTATATTGAAATACTTGGTGAATATGTAATTGTATACTTGGTGAATTCAAATATATGATGGGTGAATTTATATATTATACTATGTAAATTAAAACTGATAATTAATAATATTATACTAATTTACGTGAATATTTATTGCTATAATGGTGAATATGATACTGTATCATATAAGGGGTGCGCAATATAATAGTTGTCAGATGAGAACTTCCAAATTATAATCTACTACTTCCTCCGTTCCATTGGGATGTTAATGTTTGCTTTATCACCAAAATCAAGACAAGCTAATAAAGAGATGATAAAGCACATAAAGCAAGGGTAAAGTAGTCCATTTAAGTGAGGCCCACAAATCAAATGACTTGGTTTCTTATAAAGTAAGGACAAAAAAGACAATATCCCTACCAAAAACTTGCCAAAATAAGAAACGTTAACAAATGAGTGGAACACCTAAATAAGGAAACGTTATCTTATGGGTGGAACAGAAGGAGTACTTCGCAATAGATTGGGAGGTAGAGAAACGAAAAAGGCTAGAAAACTGAATCCAACCCCTTGGATTCTTTTTCCTTTCAACAAGCCATGAACTAAATACAATAATTTTTAATTGACGTCACTTAAAAAAAATTAATATGAAGAATCTTTCCCCTCGTAAATCTGTGATTTCCTTTCCTTCCATATCATCCTCCAACCTGTTCGCAACCCAAGATTTGTACAACAACTAACCTGCTTCTCTCAAGCCACTTTATCACTACACGATTGAAATCCTTTATTCACTACCCATAAGCCTACATAGTTAAGACCTATTATTATATAGCAGTTAAGCATTTCAAAATTAGAAGCAACGGAGCTAGATCTACACTTTTAATTGAACAATTAAGAGATAAAAAACTATGTCATCTGAATCATACTCCCATAGCATCTCCTTTATTCAACTATGGAGTAAATCTCTGAAGTACTCCTCATAATGCACTATGAAACAGTCCCTACAGTATGACTTCAAAGTTTAAACCCCATATGGTGGCACAAAAGTTAATCCACCCACCTGTATCAACGAAGACATTTAAAGGATATTCACTGGAAATTATTTATCCTTCAAACTAAACAGCTTTGAAGCAAATGTTAACTAAAATATTTTAACTTACATTCGGTGACAACTGTAGTAATTTGTGTTATTTGATCTATTAGGGTCAGTATAACGTCAGTTGGATGTCCAGCAAAGCACCCAACAACTAGATCGCCAGACTGGGAACCATTATCCACATGTGAGACAACGGATATAGTATCGGTACATTCTCCAGAGATGATAGGCTCCCATTTGCTGTGAACATCTACAAATTGCTTGATGAAAACTTGAAGCAACCTTCCCTTATCGACCTGATTTGTGCAAAAGATATTACAAAGTAGCATAACAACAAATGTCTAACACAACAAAATGCCCGCTCTCAAATGAAACAGAGATAAAATACACTATATAGTGAGTTTTTTGAAACAATTACTTCAAGCATGCTAAACTTTAGACTAATTAAGCTATACTGCTGCTATATGCGGGGTCTAGGACACTACAACAGACAACCACCTAGGTAGGACCGAAACATAAGCAGTCTAACCCCTATCTAATCCATGAGCAAAAGACAACTAAGGGTGCATGAGAGAAGTGGATGAGCTTAGCAAAACAAATTAGTTCCCTGAAGTCAAAATAAGTAATTTTCTGCCACCAACGTTATGTAAAAAAACATACAGTTGACAATAAGAATGCAACAATGCATAGTTAAATAGTGTCTTATTCTATATCAGGAAAAAAAAAATGTATCAACAATGGGTTTGCTCCATTCAATGAAAAAAGAAAGTAACAGTACCAATTTGAGGCAACCTACCTGCTCAACCGCCTTTACATATTTCTCCCATAGGCTTTTCAGAATTGACTCACTACCGACCTCACTACAATAGGAAATAACAAGAGAAACAAGATATTAGTCATAGTTCATAATTATAAACGACCTATATAGCTCCAGGGAACATTAAAAGTCATAAACAAGTTGAACCTTAAAGAAACTCTGAAAAAACTTCCATGGCTGTTAGAAAAAAGGAAAACTTGGTGGAGAAAGGCACCACTTTTTATACTAGCGGCAATATGAAATTATGAATGACATATACAGCAAAAACATGAGACTGCTCATATGTGAATGACAACCACAATCGTTTCCTTACCCTACCTATCCAACCCAATGCCATGATATAGAAAGTGTGGAAAAGAATTAAATCAATAAAGCAGCTTTTGAAATAGAAATCAAAAAAGAAAGCAAATCAATGTGCTGCGCTTCAGAAAATAATAATTGAGAAAATTAAGCAGCCTCCTAGCTTCATAAACAATGTTAAAATCATATTCATTGCTCTCTCACTAAATGTATGACCATAAAGCAACAAAAGTTCCAAGAAGTAGCATTTTCAACACATCCAATACAGAGATAAATGCACAAATAAAAAAATACAAAACCAAGAGCATGAGCTGATCAACTATTTCTTCCTTAGCCCCGTGAAAACCTGAGCTTGGGTTTTGAACCGCCCCACCCCCGCTCTTTTTCTTCCTCAGCGCCATGGGGTAGTAGCAACAAATAAGGGAAATTGATTAGAAGTATGTTGGACTAGCTACCTTTAGGTATACTTGATTCAGCATAACTACCAGATATTTTTTAGGGATACAAACCCCTTTGGAAAAAATGAGGGGGGGGGGGGGGTTTGGTTTTCTGACTTCTCGGTCGGATAACACCGCGAGAGCCTTCAAGAGATCACAATTGTTGCCCACCTTCAACGAAATTGACCCCAATTTGTAATTTACTAATTTCTATATAAGGAGGACTCCTTGTTCTCCAGTTGGCTACATTTCGATGTATTTAAACCCTTGCCTATTTACACCGAATGGTAAATTTATAAATATTACTTGGGTCATGTAAAATTCTAAACTTCTCTACGGGCGAAGCTTCTGGTGCTTTTAAGTTCCAAAGGTATCATGATTTGTTTGCAACAAAGGAATTGGGTTCGTTTGAAATCTATTAGCCAGGAGGACTTCTTGTCCTCCTTTGTCGCTTTGACTGTTTATAGTATTTTCTTAATACCGTACTTGTCTACTTATACCATGAAGAACATTTCATTCCCGTCTCATCTAATTCTTTACATTTGATCAAATGTCTCCTTGCATGCAACTAACAAACGTAAAGAATCAGATGGGAGAAAATTATTCAAGAATTTATAGAGATTTAGAGGACAAGGAGTTCTCAAACGTAAATTAGAAATGCCTACATTCCTATCAGGTTAATGGGAAAACCTTTAAAAGGTGCCAGTAACCTTTGCCTAAGTAGAAGATAGATAAACTGGCCTCACCAAAATATATTCCAAAGGATGGCCAACTCCTATGAAAATACAGGAATTTCCCTCAATTCAAGTGCAGGAGAAACAGCAAGTACCACGTAACGATGTCATTTCTTTGCTCTCAACTAAACCCTTAAAATAAATGTGAAGCAATCCCAAAACACCAATCCAGAGCTTGCCTATCAGTCCTGTTACGACCAATAAACTTCAACCAAAGGCCATTTTGTGTGATAGTGAAGAAACAAGTGCACAACCATCTTACGGTCCCTCTCACATACAACATATAAAACCGGGCTAAAAACAACACTAGGGCTCTGGTTGGTTTGGGGAAAAGAGTTTTCTCATTGTCCATTGTTTGGTTTGGAGAGGGAAATGAAATGGAAAACTTAAGTGAAAGATACAACTTCCACAAAGAACATATTTCGCCCCCAAATAGTAAGAATGCCCCATTATCCCCCTTCCCTCTCTTCTCTTATAGTCCCAACTCTCTTCCTCACTCCTCTCTACTTTCTCCTTCCTCCTCTTTCCTCCCTCCTCTCTCCATATTCCCCTTCTACAACCAAATAGGAAAATGTGTTATGAACTTAATTTTCTTATGGAAAATGTTTTCCATGAAAATTTAATTTTCCAAGAAAATGATAATGATTTTCCTTTAAACCAAAGAGAGCATAGGTCTTCAATGTGGAAAAAAACAGCACTACCATTCATCCTCACTTCTCAAAGAATAACTCAGTCTAAAGCCCAGAAGTATCTCAAAATACAAGAAACCTTTCTCGTCCTATAACCACACCACATCACTCCTTCGTGTTCAACCTACTCCACTCATCTTGAAATTGATCCTCAATGAAGCTTAGTGTATCACGACTTCTTAAGAGCATCAATGACAACGTGTCTATCAAACTCACTCCACCTACAACAACACAAGTGTTTTTGCTCGCTCCACTCCAATTATAACCCTATCATTCCTCTCTAGTATCTCATGAACTCACTCGTACTACAACAACACAATCGCTTTCGCTCGCTCAATTCCAAATACAACCTCAACAATTCTCTCTAGTATCTATTGAGCTCACTCCACCTACAACAACACAACGCTTTTGCTCGCTCCATTTTGTATACAACATCATCATTTCTCTCTAGTATCTATTAAACTCACTCCACCTACAACAACACACGCGCTTTTGCTCGCTAAATTCTGACTATAACCTCATCATCTCTCTCCATTATCTATTCAGCTCAGCACAAGCACTTTCGCGTGCTCGACTTCGGAAATAACATCATCATTTCTCTCTAGTATATAATGAACTCACTCCACCTACAACAACACAAGCGCTTCCGCTCGCTCAATACCTAATAACCTCAACATTTCTCTCTAGCCTCAACAAACTAAGTTCCAAAATTACTAAACAACATAACACACAACCTAACTCTAAGAGCATCAACTCCGACGTACCTATTGAGCTCACTCCACCTACAACAACACAACCGCTTCCGCTCGCTCAATTCCTAATAACCTCAACATTTCTCTCTATCCTTCAACAAACTATGTTCCAAAATTACTAAACAACACTACAAACAACCTAACTCTAAGAGCATCAACTCCGACGTATCTATTGAGCTCACTCCACCTACAACAACACACCGCTTGCTCAATTCCTAATATAACCTCTACATTTCTCTCTATCCTCAACAAACTACTCTCCAAATTTACTAAACAACATTCCACACACCTTAACCCCTAAGGTTTCCTCTCAATCACAATAATACGCTCCGACGATCATTCACTCGTAAAATCAACAGATAATTACACACTTAACTGAAACATAACTGACAACACATCAATAAAACAAATAAAAATAAATAAAAAGCAAGTGATCTAAAAATTCACAATAACTAAATGAATAAATAAAGATAAATCATTTTAACAAAAATAACCACCTGAACCGAATATTATAAGGAGGGAGGGTAAAGCGTTCGGGTTGCGGGACCGGGTTCGGGTCGCTGTGGTGCCCGCTAGACGTCCTCCGGATATACCCCGCCACTCCTTTTACAATATTCATTGTTTAACTTTAACTAACTCAAAATTACATGTGTATTAATCATTTTTCACTATGTATATATTATTTTGTGTCGTTTTTGTTATTGTTCATTAATTTGTTATTGTGTAAATGTGGAATGACATCATGTGATCTACTGAAGAACAGAGAAGAATGTAAAAGGAGAGAGAATAGAGTGTAAGGAAATTAAACAGCTTTTTTTTTCTTTTTTCTTTTTCTTTTTTCTTTTTTCTTTTTTCTTTTTTCTTTTCTCTTTGTCTTAACAGTTTTTTTTTGTTGGTGGTGTGTTTTGGGGATGGGACCAATGGAGATGGGGATCTGGGCGTTGAGGTTATGTTGGGTTGGGTTGGGTCGTGTTCGATGGTTGTACACTTAAGGTTTTGGGTCAACTGCCTTGTTGTGGGCCAGTATTTTGAGTCTAGTCCACCTAAAATGAAGCGAAGAAAAACTATTCATGGAAAAAGGAGGGTGATCACTATGATCTAGTCTTTCGACTCAATCAATGTAATCGAATCTTAAGGTTGACCCGTTTTCAAACGGAGTGACCCCATCCCCAATCAACACCCAAATGTGTTAGGGTTTTCTCTGGTTTTGGATCGGCTTTATGCGGCGGCGAGATTCGAACCCTGAACCCTAACGCCAGAGAAATAAGTCGTTGTCGGAGATGGTGGGTTGCCGAAATTATGGGTAGCAATTAGGGCAGAGCAGAAGTATCCGAAAATCCGAAAATTCGATTCGATATTTGATCCGATTTTTAGGATATCCGATCCGAAATTAATTTCGGATCGGATATCCGATAGTTCGGATCGGATATCGGATACGGATACAAATATCGATTTTTCAGAAATCGGATATCCGATATCCGATAGATATCCGAATATTAGTCGGATATCGGATTCGGATATCGGATATCCACTAAGTATTTGATATAATATCCAAAAATTTTGGAGAAAAATCCAACATAAGAAAACTTGATCGGTTGACCCAGCACCCATAACCAACCCCATTACCCATCAAAACAATAACCTATTAACCCTCTCATTCTCTCAGCCTCCCTCAAACACAAACACAAACACAAACACAAACACAAACACACTCTCTCTCTCTTCAAACTTCTCTCTCACTTCTCAACTCTCTAACCCTTTCACATATCTCACTCTCCCACTTATCATCTCCCACAAATCTCACTTTTGCAAGTCTCCGTCGCCGATCTACATTTCTCCATCGCCGTCACCCTCAAAACTTGCTAATGCGCAAGGAGCTCCGAACTAAGTACAACGGCGGTGCGCAAGGGATTCGAGGGAAGGTGGTGCCGCCGTGCCGGGGTACCGCAAGAAGGTGATTGGGTCCACCATCAAATGTTGGGATTCGTCTAGTTAGTGTGTTTGTGCACTTGCACCTCTCTTTGTTTCATTATTCAGTACTTGGATCTATGGAGTTAGTGACATTTTCTTGTTTGATGGCCTTCTAAGGATCCTTCTGGAGAACTCTCGGCATGCCCCTTCATATTCCCAGGATGCATTTTTTTTTATTTTTAGTTGCATGAATGGATAATGATTCATCCATTTTGTTACATATACAATTTGTAAATTCTAAATGGTAAATGTTATTTTATTTGGTGTTGGTGTGTTACTATGTTAAAAAAATGCCCTTTTAGATAAAAATAACCAAAAATAAAAAACATATGGATTTCGGATATCCGTTATATCCGATTCGACTATTTACAAATATCGGATATCGGATATCCGAAATTATCGGATCGGATTCAAATATCAGATATCCCGATTTTCGGATATCGGATATCGGATACAAATAGCATATTTTGGTAGTTTCGGATCGGATATCCGATCCGTGCTCTGCCCTAGTAGCAATGGAGTGAAAGAGAGGAGGGAGATATGGAGAAGAAAGAAGAGTAGATGTGTTGAATAAATAGAGTTATTGTCCTTTTTGCCCTCACTTTTCTTGTGAACTGGGTACCCTTCCTTCTTCCAAAAATTTTGGCCTTTTAGTTGGTTCTGAAATTATTGATTTGTGTCTTAAGTATTTGAATGATGGTATATTACCTGCTGATCTTAATGACACCAATATTGTGCTTATCCCTAAATGTAAAAACCCGGAGTCTATGACTGATCTGAGACCTATAAGCCTTTACAATGTTCTTTATAAAGTTATTTCTAAGTGTTTGTCTAATAGGTTGAAAGATATTTTACCTTCCTTGATCTATGAACAACAAAGTGCATTCATTCTTGGGCGTCTTATTATAGATAACATTCTTATTGCTTATGAAACTTTGCATTATATTAGGAAGAATAAGAGTGAGTCCAATGGCTCTATGGCTCTTAAGTTGGATATGAGTAAGGCCTATGACAGGGTGGAGTGGGATTTTCTTGAGCAGGTGATGGTCAAAATGGGTTTTCCGCAACGTTGGGTGTGTCTGGTTATGAATTGTGTTAAGTCTCTTAATTTTCGTGTGTGTGTAAATGGTGATCTGGTAGGTCTGTTTACTCCTTAGCGGGGTTTGCGGCAGGGGGACCCTTTATCACCATACCTTTTCATTTTATGTGTTGAGGGTCTTACAAGTTTGTTGAATAAGATGGAGAGGGATGGTTTGTTGTGTGGGGTGAAAGTGGCTAGGAGTACCCCGCGTATTTCTTGTTTCTTGTTTGCGGATGATAGTTTAATGTTCTGTAATGCTAGGGTTGATGAGGCCCGGAAGTTGAAGGATGTGCTAGAATCCTATGCGTTCGCTTTTGGTCAGCTTGTTAATTTTGACAAATCCTCTGTCTCTTTTTAGCCTTGGTGTTGATGAATGTCTTAATAATAGTATTGCATCTACTTTGGGGGTTCATTAGAAGGAGAGTAACAATAAGTATCTAGGTTTGCCGGTCTTTGTGGGAAGAAAGAAAAAAGAGGTGTTTGCATATCTTAGGGAGAGAGTGTGGAAAAAGACTCAAGGGTGGAAAGGGAAACTTCTTTCAAGGGCTGGAAAAGAGGTTCTTTCAATCTATGCAAACGTATGTTATGAGTGTGTTTCTTCTCCCTACTGGATTATGTGACGAAATTCAGAAGATGATGTGTGCCTTTTGGTGGAGAGGTAGTAAGGATAAGGGTCTTAATTGGATGTCGTGGGAGAGGATGTGTGTTACTAAGAAGTTCAGTGGTATGGGTTTTAGGCTTTTTCATGAGTTTAATTTAGCTATGCTGGCAAAGCAAGGCCAGAGAATCCTTAGTAATCCTGATTCCCTTGTTGCTAGGGTGTTCAATGAGCGGTATTTCTCTCATGGCTCTTTTTGGAATGCAAGTGTTAGTAATTCTGCTAGCTATGTTTGGAAGGGGATAGTTGCTGCTCGTAAAGTTTTATGTGATGCTGTGAGATGGCGTATAGGTGATGGAAAGAGTATACGAGTGTGGGGAGATAATTGGCTACCTAGGAGGGATAATATGAGGGTTTGTTCGCCAATGATTGAGGAGTTAGGAGATTTGAGAGTAGGGGATTTGATAGTAGATGAGACTGGTGGAAGAAAGAGGAGTAACGAAATTATGTCTCAACTATTTACAGTGGAGGAAAAGGAGATTATTTGTTCTATCCCTTTAGATGATAATATGAACCTGATGCAGTAATTTGGAGTCGTTCCTCTAATGGGCTCTATTCTCTTAAAAGTGGTTACTAGGTCGCGGTAGATGGTAAAGGCGATGAGTGGAAACAACAGTTTGTTGATGATGAGGTGTGGAAACGGGTTTGGTGTTTAGATGTGCCGGGTGTTGTTAAGGACTTTGTTTGGAGAGGCTGTAGGAATGTTGTTCTTACTAAAGAAGCTCTCCACGGGAGGATTGGACTTGATTCTTTCTCCTGTGATGTTTGTCATAATGATGCAAAAGGACTTGTTACATGTTAATTGGGAGTGTGACTATGCTAAGGAGGCTTGGATTGCTTCTTCTGTGTGTTTTAATGCTTATTGTTATAATGTTTCATCTTTTCGTGATTGGTTTTGGCATGTCGCTATTCACTGTGATGATCGATCGTAAAACTGCAATTTGTGTTTGTTTGGCTTGGCGAATTTGGAACTCTCGTAATGACATGTTATGGAATGATGAACGTGTGGATGCCCAACTCCTTATACATTAGGTTTATGCTTATCTCCAAGAACGGTGGCAAGTTTGGGAGAACGACGAGGCTACTTCAACATTGGGCAGGGAGAAGACGAGCCAGAAATGGTGTCCGCCAGAAGTTGATATCTGGAAGTTTAATGTTGATGCTGCACTTTTTCAAAGTGATAGAAAGCATGGTTAGGGAGGAATTTTACGCGATTTTAAAGGGGAGGCTCAAGCTGCGATAAAGTGAGGTAAAGCTTGGAGTTGGTGATGCTAGGCTATGGAAGCGAAAGCGTTAGAATATGCTATGCTGTAGGCAATGGAGCAGCGTGTGGAGCGTATTTGTTTTGAGCTTTATTCACAAAGAGTTGTTCGAGCTATGACGGCTTCCGGACCGGATATTTCAGAGTTTGGATGGGTTATTCATCGCTGCAAAAGTCTTGTTCAATTTTTTTCTTGCTGTCAGTTTTCGTATGTTAGTAGGATTTGTAATGGCATAGCTCATAAGCTTGCCAGACTAGCTATTTCATTAGATTGTTATTGTGTTTGGTTTGATAATTTTCCTGATTGTATTTGTGATGACATTGTTACAGAGATGAATAATACATAGCCTGTATTTCTTTCAAAAAAAGGGAAATTATCCAACGTACCCCTTAAATTTCGTGTTTGTTCTGTGTTATCCCTCAGGTTTGGGATCTATCTATGGTGTCAAAAAAAGCTGAAAACTTAAAATCATTAACATTTAATTCAATCAAGCTATTTAAGTGATTTAAAAAATAAACTAATAATACATGTTTAACAAATAACTCAAACTCTTATCTTTATCTCTTTTAAATTAATAGGCTTTTTCAAACTTTTTTTTAAAAAATTATTTTATTGTTAATCAACAAAAGTAGTTTTACAAACAAATATCTTGTTGATAACTAACTACTTTATTATTTTTCTATCTTTCTTTTTGTCTTATTTTTTAAAATAATAAAATAATTTTTTTTTTCTAAAGCAAAAGCTAAGATGTGAAAAATCACTTTTAAAAAGTAAAAAAAATTTTAAGAATACCAAAGAGCTTAATAGTATACCAAATATTATTTATTTACAAAAATATTTTACATAAATAACAAAATCAATTTTAGTTTGTTATGAACAAAATTAAAATAAATATAATCAAACACTATCTATATAAAACATTTTAATTACTTTTATTTGACTTTAACTCATGTGGGGTCAACTTTCTACTCATTATCTTTGTAAAACCAAAACGCAAGGGTACTATAGATAGACTCCAAAGTTAAAGGGTACCATAGAAAAATCTAACAACCTCAATGATACAGTAGATAATTTCAAAAAAAAAAAAAATCATCTCTCCTACCAAAGTCATGTTCACCCTCCCAAATAATTTTTAATTGTTTTTTTTTTTTAGCTTTATTCCTCCCACATTACTTTATGTTTAAGTTAAGTTGTAAAATGGCCAGCTAGTGAAAGTTTGTCAGTGGACTAGCGGAGCTCAACGCATCAATAAAGCTAAAGGTCAAAAATCAGTGGCTGCAATAAGTGTCTAATTAAGCCAAAGCTTAAGTAGATATTATTCCCCAAATGGTTAAAAGATAAAGAGGTGGTCACTGCGATACTTGGCATTGTCTTGTGAACTAGTCCCAATGAGGCAATGACTATGGCAGTACCCAAAGCAGAAGTAGTAGTATTATAAGCCTGTCCACCGTCCATGACCAAATAACGTCTCTCGCTTATTCCTGAAATACTAAATTGTGAAACCAATGCGGCAATGCCGTTGGATAACATTCGGCATGGACGCACGCTAAACTAACCTTGATGCATGAACCGCACCCCACCCCCCTTTCCTGGTAAGTCTTACGTGCCACCACCATATAGTGCCCTTATCTTACGTGGACTACAAAGCCCACAGGTGCACCATGTCGCCGCTCACTTTAGCCCCACTCCCTCCGCAATATGTTTTCTTCAAAATGAGGAAACTAGCTCATTGTTAAATGAATAATTGAAGGATATAGTTTAGTCGTTAGAAGATGTTGATGGAGTAGTTTATTCTTATTTGCATTTACTTTAAACAAAAAACATAAAGTCTCTTTTTCTGATTTTTAATTTTGTAAATATAAGCTTAAAAGTAAATAAATTTAAAATTATAAAATTATTTTTGTGTACGAATTCAATTTTATAAGTTTTATAATTTAATTTGGAATAACTTTAGTATTATATTGATGATCAAAAGCACTTCTTTAAATATAAAACCGACAATAACATAGTAAATAAGATCTAAATAAAGTTTTGGTAGCTTGTGTAGAGTATATGCATTACGAGCTAGTTTTAGTAGCTCGTGTAGAGTATAATTTATAATGAAGACTAATTAAGTGAGAATAAAAAGGTGAGAATTTTCATATTACTCAGTCACATTCTCGATCATGTTTGGGAATATAGTAATTAAATATACTTTTATGTCATTTGAAAGTGAAAAATAAATGAAAAAATGAGTATTCAAGTGGAGTATTTTTAGTGTGTTTATATCAAATATTGAACCTTATTCGACACATTACGACGAATTCTTCAAATCTTAATAGATTTTAAATCAATGAGATTTGAGTACAGGTGAATATAATTATCTTTAGAATTAATGAAAAAAGAATTCTATCAAAATCATGAATCACCCATATGATAATAAGATGTACTCCGTACAACTCAAGACTTCTCAACTATTTCCCCAATCTTACAAAAGAACTAGTTCAAGTAGTTCTCTTCCTCCTATCATGAGATTGAGAGTTTCACTTTTATGAGCGATTTTGTTCACAAATTTAACATAAAAAACTATTTTCCAATCTCTTCTCATGTCCTATTCTCATTAAACAAATAAAATAATCCAATTTTATTCGCAACCCCAGTTTCCACATACCCAAAGTAGCTATGAGTGAGATTTGAAGAGGTTAGAGAGCCTTACCTAGCTAAACTTAGAATAGAACTTGTACTTTATATTGTATTATTCTATGGTATACGTAGTATATAGTGCTATACTTTATAGTCGGACAGATTTACGGTAGACCTACTGCGCTTACTTTATTGCATTACATTTTCCTTTCAACACTCACCCTCCCTCTCAAAGTCTCACCTCATAACATAACGTTCCCCCCATACAAAAAATACACAACAGCAACGCATAAAATATACTCCGTACTTGCCATTTGCACTACTCAGTCTTCTGTCTTTCTTCTCTACTAATCCTGCTACACAACCGCAAGCGTCCTCATTTTTCTTCCCAAAAAACCACCCTTCTCCTCTCTTCTCTTCTCTTCTACTCCT
Source organism: Corrigiola litoralis (assembly GCA_901111285.1). NCBI lineage: Eukaryota > Viridiplantae > Streptophyta > Magnoliopsida > Caryophyllales > Caryophyllaceae > Corrigiola > Corrigiola litoralis. The sequence goes on along the minus strand of CAAKMY010119029.1, from coordinate 39,113 downwards.
CCAGTTTTCTGCATCTCCATACACATATTTATTACTCATATGTTCTTGCCCTAGCTAGTGATATAGTCACACGTGCAACACCAACTTGTTCGTTTTCTTGCTTGTTTGCTCTTGTTGGAGAAAAAGTGTTTCATGCTAATACAAGTGTTGGTGTTTTGAGTCTTGGATGCGATCACAAAGCTTGTCAAAATTAAACTCTCACTAATCAAGATGATCCGAGCAATCTTGTCCAAGACGTGATCACCAGTTTCATCTTACTAAGTTATTCATATACTAGATCTATATATCCATATATATCTAGTGCAACCAAGTCGTCTCGACGTCTTTCTTCCTGGTTGTTTACGATCCTGGTTAACTACAACAAAATGATTCGCGCCATCCTTTCCAAGACGTGACCACATATTTCTCAACTTTTCTCACGGTACACTGCATACCACATTAGTTTTCCTTCATCTTTTTCATTACATCATATCCGTAAAATCATATGAGAGGGTGGCTACTAAATTGATACAGATGTAGTTTATTTTTGTTACTTATTTGGTCAAATTTGTAATCAGTGATCATCATACAGGAGGGTGACTACCAAATTAGTAGTTGTCGCATAGGAGCAGTTTTTACTTTTTTCGATAAATTTACTACTCGTAGTTAGTAAATTCGTACAAGAGGGTAGCGACCAAATTGGTAGTAGAATCATGTGAGAGGGTGACGACCAATATTTTTGCTAACTTTTGACTTTAATTTGTCACAGGTTAATCTTGCAGATATTTTGGCTAATGGGAGCACAAGTTTGATCAAATTGGCCAGGGGAGAAAGCTAGGGAACCATACTCACTCGCAAACCCGTGAATTTGAGCTCGTGAAGCAGAGAACAAAGAAAGGAAGCTAAGGAAGAAAAATATGCCACACAGGGGGACTTACTTTTTCCCACGGCAATTCCCTGACAATAGGGGATTTCCACCACAAGTACCTCAAACAAGTGCTTCCACTTCTTCAACAACAACAGCTGATATTCACGAGAAGCGAAACAAAGACGTCAAAAGTAGCTATTCTGCACGAGCTGAAAGCGAGGCGAAAGATGTCTTGGTTAAGAGGTTCACGAGCTGTACTAACCACAAGTTTGATGGCATCATTGCTAACCATGACCACAACAATATCAATGTTAACATCAATAACAAGAAGTTAGCTGCTTTCTACAGTTGGATAGCAGCTGACAACAAGAAGAAGAGTAGTGGCAGGCCTAAGTTAACTTACGGTGACGAGCAGGAGCTGCTCTTGCCGCAGGAGCCGGAAGCTGTTCCGGCTCCTGTGCATGAGAAGCACACTGGGTTGCACAGGCAGGCCTCGTCGTTGGCGAGGCTGTCGAGCTGTGGGAGTAGCTATGGTGCTGGGAGTTTTTTCTCCAGTGAGGTTCACGAGACGAGGTCGACTGTTCCGAGTTCGATGACGTTGAGGACTAATGAGGTGGAGGAGGATGTGGGGAAGAAGAAGGACGAGAGTAATTTACAGAGCTTGGCGCAGAAAGCTAGGGACAGTTACTATATGCAGCTTGCGTTGACCAGGAGACTTACTGCTCAGACCAACATAAGGAATGAACCTGCAATGTTTTTGTTTGAAAGTGGTCTTGAGGGTCATGGGTTGTCTTCTGCTGCTGAGGCTGTTTCTTACCGGTTATGGGTACTTCTTCAGTTCTTTTCCTTCATTTTCCTAATGTAACTTATACTGTGCACTTGGTGCATCTTGTCATTGTGTTAGTGTCAATCACATATTATAACACGTGGAAAAATGAGATGGCACCACCGGTTGGTACCCAAATTGGGCATCTGATTGGGCGCCACACTCTCAAATGTATCATTTTGATCCCCCCTATTGGTGGGGTCCAATAACCCTCCATTGCTAGGGTCGCACTCAAATTGGGTACCATCTGGTGGCGCCCTATCATTGTCAAGAGATGTGGGGGTTGGGGGTGGGGGGATTTTTTTGCTATCCTTATTAAGGAGCGAATTTATCAGGGAAGTTGTGTGGTAACTAATTTGTTTATATGAGGGATGTTAACTAGTACTCCGTACTATGTTACACTAAGGTGCCATAATATGCCAAAATTGTGCTACATGTTCTTAGTTGAATGTACAAGCATTTTAGTTAGATGGACCCAGAGTGTTGGCCCGGCGCTTAGTGGAAATGTCGCTGTAGCAGCTTATCTATTGTGAAAGAATGAAGTCAGGACTGAAAATGAGTGCACAGTTGCTATTCTGAGTTGACAGGAAGGTGGACAATTTTAGTTATGTGGTTCTCCTGGTGGGTCTCTTAACTTTCTGGGGCAAAAGAAATGAATAGTCCTAGTAGAGACTGGACAAGTGAAAGAAATTAATAAATATAGTCTTTTTCAATTTATGATTGAAGTCTTAGGATGGGGACCACTAAGTAATGTAATGAACAGTTTGTTAGACCTGTTAATCACCTAGTTGTGTATTATGATACTACCTGAGTACCTGTAGGAGTGTAGGATGCAGAATGAGACTGAAGCTGGTACAGTAGAAACTCCTTGTGTATTTTTAGTGTTATATCATCTTGATAATAATGGGACGTTACATGGACTGGTACATAAACTGGGTGTTAATATTTGCCTCTGTTACAATTTCATGTACTAATTACAATTAGAAGCGCCATTGGTAGTTCCATGTACCATTATGGCATTTATATCACCAGGAAAGCGCAAATTATATTCCGCACCCATTGCATGATGCATCAT
>CAAKMY010119029.1:0-36322 GCA_901111285.1 Corrigiola litoralis | reverse complement strand
CAACCTGTTGGGAGTAAGGAAGCCAAAGGCTAGACATTCGGTGAATATATACACTATAATTGGTGAATATGTATTTTATAATACTTGGTGAATATGTATTGTATACTTGGTGAATATGAACTATATGGTGGGCGGATAAGTATATTATATTATGTATATTAAAATTGATGAATATATAAACTACATTGATTTACGTGAATATGTATTGTTACAATGGGGAATATGGTGCATGATGCACCATGCAAGGGGTGCGCAATATAACAATTGCTCTTTGTAACAGGTTCAAGCAGGGGATGCAATTAGGGGGCATTTGCATTTTAATCTGTTAGATTATAATTATTATTTCCCCTGGAATTCCTAACTTATCGGGGAAGGGGTGAGGACCTGTGTTCGTAGTCTGGTGGATTTAACCCCAATGACCCTCTATAGTGAAATTCCTTTCCACTTCTAGGCCTGTGGTTTAGTTTAAGCAAAGTGCACGTAGCAATATTCCTTTATACTTTGATCTTCATGACTTATGTATAGTATTTACTTATGTGCAGGTAAATGGATGCCTGTCATATAATGACAGGATATCAGATGGGTTTTACAACATAATGGGGATGAATCCTCATATCTGGGTGATGTGTAATGACTTTGAGGATGCCAAAAAAATTCCATCTTTGATGTCTCTACAGTCTGTTTTGCCGAATGAGACATCGATGGAGGTGATACTTGTTGACAAACATGGTGACTCGAGATTGAGGGAGCTGCAGGATAAAGCTCGGGAGCTATCCAGTGCTGCACAGAATACATTGGCATTGGTGGAGCAGCTTGGCAAACTTGTCTCTATTCACATGGGGTAGGTGTTAGCACCTTGTGGTTTGTACTACTCCTGGTTTTCCTTCTTTGTATTAAATTTCAAAATTTTCTGGCATTAAGGGGTAATTTTCCGGTGGAACAAGGTGATCTCCATATGCGCTGGAAAGTGGTTAGCAAGAGGTTAAAGGATCTTCACAAGTGTATAGTGCTTCCCATTGGCAGTCTCTCTTCTGGACTTTGTAGGCATCGTGCAATACTTTTTAAGGTGACTAAGATCTTTCTTTATTCTTCCCTTCTGAACAGCTTTTTGAATGGAAATCGTCTGCTATTAGTAGTTTAGGCCTGGCTGTTTTTCTTTCCTTGCGGAAAACATTCTGAATGGAAATAGTCTCCAATCATTAATTTAGGCATGCCTCGCTCGTAGACTTGTTATTACATTTTGTTCAATAGGCCATCCTAAAGGCTTTCTGGTTTCTGGTTCATATGAACAGAAGTATTCCTGATGTTCTTTTCATTTGCAATCTTATCTGACTGGTGTCTTTGCTTTGTAGAAATTGGCTGACTATGTAGGGTTACCATGTAGAATAGCTCAAGGTTGTAGATATTGTGCTGCTGATCATCGGTCATCATGCCTTGTCATAATTGAAGATGACAGGCAATTGCCAAGGTATGGAAATTGAGCTACTGCAAAAAAGACACTGGATTTTGCTTTCTGGTCGTATTCAGTATGACATATCCCAGACTGTCAGTTGTATGCATATATTTTTATGCTTATACTTCTGTATTGACTGTCTTCCTGTATTTTCATTGTATGGGGTGGGGAAGTTGGGGGAGATAGGTAGTAACGGTGGACTGTTCTTCATATTATCAAATTGAACGAGAATTTGTGGTTGATTAAGATAGCAACCTGTCATATGCTTTTTTTGAACTATTTATTGCATGTAGGATACTGTCAAATGTTTTCTATTAGATAATATGCTCTCCTGTATCCTAATTTTCGTCTTTCGATCAGATTTTTAATGGTGTTTTCTCTTACAGGGAATATGTAGTTGATCTTGTTTGTGAGCCAGGAATTCTCCGCAGTCCAGATTCCTCAATCAATGGAAGTCTACTTGCATCAGAACCTTCACCGTTTCAGATTTCTCGTATCAAAGAGTATCAGCAGTCTCATGTTCACAATGCATCATGTACTCAAATACCCATGTCTAAACAGACACGTGGTACCCCTGGTCCCCTGAGTCCTGGTATGATCCTATTGAAGATTTGAAGCTTTTGTGGCATTTTACTTTTTACTAGAATGGACAAATGACATGCTATACGGGTAATATTTTGGTCGATAAATGATTTTTACATCTGAAGGATAGCTCTTATGAGTGACATTTTCAGTGGCAACATGAGACAATCATCTTAAATATTTTAAATAATAATGCGAGTTAGTATGAGCTGACTGCAGAAGCAAATGTGGGTGTCTGGGCATCTTGGGAGGTTGAATATAGTCAGATGCTGACAGATGATACTCAAGGCTGTATAATACTGAAGGTAGAAGCATATGCATCTCTCTGAATTTAACAAGTCAGGACAGAGGATCAACCAAATAAGACTACTTCTATTGTTCCCGGCTGTGTTGTTACAATACGTTTGTCTGCTTGTCGAAGTGTTGCCTCTGAACCTTTATATGTGCCTTTCTTGTACTGGATTTCTGAGCTTCACTTGAAATTTGCGCCAAATAGTTGTTCTAAAGTTGCAGTGCCATAAATTTCTTACTCATAATTTAGGTAATAAATTAGTTGGGGTTTGTGTATTGCAGAAAGCTATGAAGGAGCTTGGCATGATGATAACAGCTTGCTCGAGGCAGTGAAAGGCAATCAGGCAATTCAGAGGCCTGGTTTGCTTACCATCCAAGCCACAGTTCCTGAAGTAGTGGAGGCCTCAGTGGCAGTATCAGTGAATGCATATTCCGACCAGAGTGTGGGGGATTATATACGCTGCAAGAAGGAAATGGTTGTATCCTGTTCTTGTATTGGGAATACCGTGCAGGAGCCTATAATGGACGTTAATCCAACTGCTGTCCAGGAGGTTGATGATAAGCAATGCATATTTCCAGGTACAGATATTCCCAGATACTTGGACCTTGAACCTTCTCTTGCTATGGATTGGCTGGAAATCTCTTGGGAAGACTTACACCTGAAGGAGCGGGTTGGTGCTGGTAAGTGTTCCCGACTCTGTTTTAGTAATTTGCTTCGTGGAGATGAGCTATGTATGGAAGTGTCATGTAAGACAGGATTTGACATATGCTCATGATTCACTTTGATCAGGTTCTTTTGGGACAGTGCACCGTGCTGAATGGCATGGATCGGTTAGTACCTTCTTCCATGCTTGGTCTCAGTGCTAGCTCTGTATGCTACTAGTAGCTGTGCCTTCCCATTTCAAATGTTCTTCTGAGCAATAAATTTTTTAAGATGAGAACGAAAACTTAAAGCATTTCCAAATTTCTCGTTTGACAGACAATATATGATATCACTTCATTTGCAGGATGTTGCAGTGAAGGTCTTAACTATACAAGATTTTCATGACGATCAGTTGAAGGAGTTCCTCCGCGAGGTATAAGCTTTAAACTACCGCACTGTTGAAAAGTCTCGAATTATTCTACTGGTCATATTCTGGTGCTTGCAGAAATTACTCCACATATAAATATATAATAAAGCTTAACATATTTTTTTGTAGGGGTAAATTCATGAAATTCGTAAGAATAGTTAATGAGCTACGTCAAGCTTGTATCAGTAAAGGCATAGTGCTAAAGAGCTTAGATCTGTAAATTGTTGGATGCGGTGAACTGTTATTTGTATATCTTATGTCATTATGTGCTGTCCTGTTGTTGATTTATAATCCTATGATGAACCCTTTACGAGATTTGCAATCCTGTGCAACAAACAGTAGATCTCCAGTAATTCTGTGTTTTCTCTGTAAAGGTTGCAATAATGAAACGTGTCCGTCACCCGAATGTGGTTCTCTTTATGGGTGCTGTAACCAAGCGTCCTCACCTGTCTATTGTAACAGAATATCTACCCAGGTAAAACATTTGAGAATCTCTCAGAGCATCTTTATTTTGCTTTAATAACGTCAAGAAGCTTCAAACATCTGAGCATTTTGTGATTAGTTAACACCCTTTAATGGGTTTTTGGTATACCAGAGGTAGTCTGTACCGCCTCTTACACAGGCCTGCTTCTGGGGAAGTCTTAGATCAAAGAAGACGTTTACGCATGGCATTGGATGTGGTAAGTACTCCTTAGCTTCTGTGGCTGTTAGTCTTGGTCCTTTCCTCCTCGTGGTTGTCTTTATATGTCAGCATCTGAACCTTTGCTCTTATGTTTGCTGTAGGCCAAGGGGATCAATTATCTGCATTGTCTTAACCCTCCAGTAGTGCACTGGGATCTTAAATCTCCTAACTTGCTGGTTGACAAAAATTGGACTGTGAAGGTACAATACTAAACATGAAGATTAGGCATTTGTTCTTGTAAATGGGTTTTGGGGTTAGTTATTGTGCTTATATTGACATTGTTTTATGGCATTTTCAGGTTTGTGATTTTGGTTTGTCCAGATTTAAAGCACACACGTTCATATCGTCAAAGTCAGTTGCTGGGACGGTAAGTTTCTCTTAGTCCCTGTCATGTCCTCTCCTGTTCTTGTTTTCTATTTGCAAAATTTTCATTGATACTGTTTTACATTTAAAGAGTTCCTTAGCCGCATAAAATGAACACTTAGATAAGTGCAGTGTCGCTGTGATCTAACTCCTGTTCTCAGCTTCTCCCTACCCCTACCCCCCTTCAAGAAAAGAGTAGAAAATGGGGTTATATGATACAATAGTGACAAAACTCACCGGCTAGTGAAATATTTTTATTGTAAAATATGCCTGCAAGTAAAGCAGTTTCATTATGATACAAGTCATATGAGTTCTGCTTGGAGTTCTACTCTTCAGCAAAGCTAGGTGCATGTCAATTATGTTTTGATTGTTGCATTAGGGACTTAAAAACGGCGTAGTTGAAAGATTTATCTGGAGTTTAAATATGACTTGCTATATTTCTGACCAACTTCTGAAAATTGATGCTTTGGATTAATTTGTCCATATTAATAACTATGCTCTCCAATTCAGCCTGAGTGGATGGCCCCTGAGTTTCTACGTGGAGAACCTTCGGATGAAAAATCAGATGTTTACAGTTTTGGAGTCATCTTATGGGAGCTTGTGACAATGCAACAGCCATGGAGCGGACTTAGCCCAGCTCAGGTATGTTTTGTCAGCTGATATTTTCCTAATTCCCATGTGGTGGCTTTGCACTCATATTTTTACTCAACATGTATAACAAAGTCATGCCAGTATGCCACAAGTTATTGCTTCACGTCAATGCTTTCGAGTTTTGATTGAAACTGCCCTGAATTGGACCATCCTTCCGTGTCAAATATACACACGAACTTCTCAAAGTGCTACCTACATTAGGTGGAAACCCACTCAATATGGATTATTGGTCATGGCAGGAAAACGTTAAATTGCTTTGGTTCCCATACGCCTCATAGGCCTAGTATGTCGGTTAAATTTGCTGTAACCTGTAGTAGCTGTGGAGTTCAAGGTTTATAAATCCAATTGCTGAAGTGAAATCAGATTAGACCTCAACTATACGCATTTTTATAGATATCTTTTGATATTGTTTCAGGTCGTTGGAGCTGTTGCTTTTCAGAATAGGAGGCTCACTCTCCCAGCAAATACTTCTCCAGTGTTGGCTTCTCTCATAGAATCCTGTTGGGCAGAGTAAGATTTCCTGTCTGCGTGTTATTTCCGCATCCAAGTTTCCACATATTGTGTCTTGTATTGATGAATTATAACCAGTTTACATTTTCATCTAGACCTGTTCTTCTACATTGCTTAATGCTATCTTACATACAATCTGCGCGCTATAATTCTGGATACAAACTCTTAATTTGTCATAATTTGTTCAATGATCTTATATAATCTCAGTGTGCCGTTTTAACTGATATGCATGTGATTTTTGCTATCCAGTGATCCGTCTCAGCGACCAACTTTTAGGAGCATTGTTGACGCATTGAAGAAATTGCTGAAATCTCCGGTTCAGCTTATTCAAATGGGCGGATCATGAAGGTACTGTACAGTTCTTCTCAGCCTCAAGAGATGAAGCCATTCTGGGCTACTGGAGTTTTTCAGCTGCAGCTTATGTTCCTGATTCTGCTAACTTTTAGCTCACCAGTTACCATTAATGCTTGGGATACTACTCTCTTTTTGTCGCATTTCTTGTCAGCTACGAAAGGTGTTGCTTATCCAACCCAAGTCCATAAGCAACCAATACAATAATCCATGGAAGTGTAAATGAAGGAGAATCGCGACTCTGCATGCTAGTAGTATCTACATAGGTAATAGATCTTGGATCCCTTTTATTTATTTATGGGGTCAAGTAGTAACTGAACGATGTAATTTGTTTTGGGATTTTGTTATCCGAATTGTTGAGATCATAATGATCAAAAATCAATTTTACTATTTAGTATACCAGTACTTGTATACAAGTCCTTGCATCCTATTTAAGGATCTGCTATGTTCTCATTCATAGTGCGCTGTGATAGCCTAACAGAGTGACATGGTCACTCTATGGACATCGAACTCTTCATTTTCACTCAAGTATTCGCCTAACAGAGTGACATGGTCACTCTATGGACATCGAACTCTTCATTTTCACTAAAGTATTCGCGCTGAACACTTTTCACTTTGACTCATGGGTACGAAAATTGAACACTTCATTTCAAGCTCACATGCGGAAACTTAAAGAAAAGTGTTCATTTCGGCACCTGGACACGCACACGTGTCGAATACTGAATACAGAGTCGAAGCAACATAGAGGTCCTTCCAACCTTCCCAAAAGCAACATTTACTATAACTTCTATGATTCTTGTGGTTGATATCAGATACAATACAGGCTCAACGGATATGACTCTGTCATGAGCTGTTTATATTTATTCAATTCAATTTAAGTAGAACCGTAGAAGTGATTGGAAAGTTTTAAAGAAACAAGCAATTCGCATGTTGCAGGAGTAAGCGTGGTCACACAATACTTTGATATTGACATAGAACCAATATGTGACGCAATGGATGTGCTTTTTAGTTGGAATATTGGTGGTATATTCCTTCTTCAATGTTGGCTGGTGGATGATGACTTATCTTCCTCTGCTGGAATTGAAAACATTTTGTGTATTGTTTTTAGTGAAAAGATTACTCTCAATTCTCCGCTGTCCATGTCTAATAGATGCATGCTAAATTGCTGATTGCTACTCCTAATCAATAATGTAATCTTAATTCAAGCTCACACCGTACATTCTTTTAAGCAATGATCAATTCCTCGATTAATACCGTGAGTATAAAGCAAGAATTAACAAATGAAGTTCGGCACAAATTGAGACATTTACAAATCCATATATCAAGGAGTAGAATTCCATATAAAGAGTACATAAAATAATCCAATCATATTTGACGATCATAAGAAATTAGTTTGTGGTAGTTAAAAGAACCGCCAAAACCCCCTCATACACATAGGGTAGTTGTTACAAACTTACAATACATGTTACTCCATAGGACTTTACCAACTAAACTCGCTGATTAAATTACTCGCTCGACCTAGACCATCTCAAACCTTCCATAGCACTATTGATCATGGCTCAAACGCACATTACCAATGTCGTAACAATTTAACAACCTTACCAACTAAACTAGCTGATTAAGAACACACTCTTTCCAAGGCTCGTTTAGCCGCAACCGAACTTGGCTCAATCCTCACGGCCTCCTCGAACGCCACCTTCGCCTCCTCTCTCTTCCCAAGCCCCTCGCAACACTCCCCGAGCAAAAACCACCCCCGCCCGCTCTCCTTACTCAACGCCACGGCCTCCCTGAGCTCCCTCTCCACCACCCCCCACACCGCCACATCCACCACCTCCCCACCACCACCACCCACCCTACTCACCTCCATCCTCAACTCCGCCCTCTTCACCATCGCATCCGCCTTCTCCTCACCCGACAACGACCCCACCGCAATAGGCGAAAGCGCGGACTCAAACGACTCCAGCGCCGACGTCTTGAACCCCTGGAGATTAAACGCTAGTGCCCGTATGATGTGGTTGGCAGCGTCGGTTGGGTCCAGCTGGACGGCCTTGTCGGCCTCGGCGGCGGCGGCGGCGGCGAGGGGGGAGGTGGGGTGGGCCCGGGCACGGGAAAGGAGGTCGGCGGCGGCGACGAAGTGGCGGCGGGCCTGGTGTTTGTGGCGGTTGCGGTAGGTGGTGTAGCGGGTGATGAGCTTTTTCGGGTAGTCGTTCATGTAAAGGTAGGTGCCTATGCTTATGGCAAACATAAGGACTTGTAAGGAAATATCCCACCACATCGACATTTTTTTAGTTGGTATGTTGGTATGTTTAGTTGGTGTTTTTCTTTGTTTGGTTGGTGTTTTTTTGTTGGGAGATTAGAGGATCAGGAAGTTCAGATGGGTGGATCGATAAGTATATGTATGTGTAGTGTTTATGATTGAGTCAACTTTGGGTTGTCAAGGAAACTGGGAAGAATCTGCCTTGGTGTATTTTGACCAAAGTTTTCAACGTGTGGAATTCTGGAAATGTAGTAACAACTAGTATTTTATTATATTATGTAACTTGTATACTTTCCTTTAAGACCAAACTTGGTACGGTATTTGTTTCTCGCTAATTCTTACAGAAAACAGGTTATAAAACTAATTTAACTCAATATTCCTTTGTTAAGTTATATGACTTAGTTTACTTTTAATATGTAGATAGATGGTCTATCGATCTTCCTCAAGACTTTATATTATTATTCGACACTATTTGAATTTATAATTTGATTATTAATATTATATTTTTGTATTATATTGTATAGTTTTTTTGTGTGTTAAAGTAGTTTTTCGTGTATATGAAACTGTGAGAGTAGGCATTATGATTTGCCGTAGAAATAAGCTCAAGTGTAAATTTATCTTGATTACATCAGTTGGAGTTTTGAAAGCAATACAATGATTTCAAGGAAGGAGATAGGAGACTGAACATGCAGTCACTTATTATTTGTGGAGTTACAAAAGGATTGCCGCATATATATAATTCATAATAAATTGAGTAATGTAGTTTATACATTCACCAATTCACAAATGAGAATTAAGGTTAACCCAATAATTGAAAAATCAATGTGTTAGGGGTTATCTCATGTTCAAATCCTCGTCTCAATATAAAAAAAAAAAAAAAAAAAATCTTCCCCATTCACATACTACTATATGATTTATTCATAGTCAGGTTCACAAAAGAACTTTGTCTGATCTCATAGTGAGACCAGTTCAAATGAGATCTCCAGTTGAAGAAAAATGATAGGCTAATAATTGTTGTAGAAGTTTTTTTTTCTTCTAAAAATTAATTGCAGAAGTTCATTAGTATAAAAGAACCCATTGCCTTTACAACCCTTAAATAAAACAGTCCTCACTCTTTCAGGAAGTTAGCTGTAAATTGAAGCATGGAAGTGCTGTTTCGGAATTCCTTTTATACTTAATGGATTAAAATGCACAACGACATTCAGACATTGTATAGTAACCCATATCTGAGAAAAATGGGGACATCATATGCAATCTGTTTGGTTGTCACAACAGTTTGGTGTGTCAGCTATATGTTGGGAAAAATCGAAATCTATGAACTTTTACCATCTAGCCATTTCAATGTTGGTACAACTTTGCGCAAAAAAGATCGAAAATCTTCGTCGACAACTGTGTTTCCTGCTATGTCAAGTTGAGTCAAAGTTAAATCTTTAAAGATGAGGAAAGCTTCCCAGTATTGCGTCAGTTGAGCATCATCTATAGAAGAGAGATGGGACTTCCAGTCATCTGTCACTGTGTGCGACAAAGGAGAAGAGCACAAATATCGGGTTGTGTCAATTGAGTGCTTGCCAATCTCATTGTGTGAAATATTCAGCACTTTGAGCAACTTCAGATGCCTCAAAGGATCCAGTGCGGTAAAACTCTTGATCTGGTTGTTACTTAGATTCAAACAAGAAAGCAGTTGCATGGCTTCCAACCCTGTCACAGGAGCAAATGACATACTGAGCTTTACAATTTGTCCATATAGTCCAACCAAATAGAAAATAATAAGATTGTGAAAGCAGTTGCTGCGCAACAGAGACAGCCATCTCCTTTCAGGTAATGCGGGAATACAAAAAAGAAAACAACTCCTACATTATTGCATTTGCAGTTCCTCTCCAGTTTCCATAATATGGACATGTGACTAGTGCTAAAACATATCAGACCCTCATATGCAAGCTAAGGTACATTAAACATTTTCCAAGATATGGAGTAATTTACCAAAAGTTGAAATGAACACAGAAAATGGCAAAGATGAAGTTCCCCCAAAACAGTAAAATTATCTCTTATCATTTGGTGGAACACGGAGTTGAGCTTGATATACCAGAACCAGATGCACTAACATAAGGTAGCCACAAAAAGGGAAAAATGGCCTACGGCGGATAACCTTTCAGATAAAGAGCTTCAGACAAAGAATATCATTACCTTCAATTGATTGAAGTTCATTGTGGCCGAGATCAAGCCTTTGAACCCATAATAATTTCCCAATGGACCCAATCCGAGCTAGTGATTGGTTATTAAGACGCATGCATATAACATTCCTGTCATTGGATAGGGCAGAGTTCTTGTAGCAGTAACAATATCTCAACAAACTCTCTTTGCTGCAAGCAACCTAAATCATGAATAAAGCCATGTTAATCTTAAGAGTATTATCCAGATACGCATGCATAAGAAGCTAATAATACCAAACATAATTCACATAGCACATGCCTGACATTTTTCTGTTTTTAATACATGTTAAAAGAAAATTTCAGTGTTTTTACCATCAAAGAGCCAGGTTGATGCTGTTCATTCCACTAGAGATTAATATTTCCAAGGAGGGGCCCAACTAAATACAAAGCTGCATCTACAGAGAAGTAGGTCAAGCTCAACCTATGCTTAAGCATCCTCCTCATGCTAAGCTCTCACTCACGAAAATCCATCCGGGGTATCCTAAGCCCTGGCTCGATCGGACCTTTTAAATAGACCTGTAATGTAAATAACTAAAAAGGTAACCTTCCTCCTCACCTACCCGATCAATCACAGAACCGTCAGGGCCATCCTTTTGCTCGAGCTCATTTGCAGCACAAAGTGCTAGTGCCTATAACTCTTGTGTTTATATGGGAGGATAACCTAAGCTTTGTTTTGATATTCAGCAGTGTTCTCCATACCCAATGGAGAGAGATAAGTGTGTGGCTCAGAGATCAGGCTACCTTGATGGTTGACAACCTGGCTCACAACTCATGGATCAAATGTTCTACCTAAGGGTATGACCCTCCTGATGTCCAGCCGGAGACCATGAAGCTTAATGGGTCAAAGCTCAGGATCCTGGGCCAGGGGCGTGTGGGATCAAAGCTGAGATAATTAAGCCTTGAGCCAAATAAAGGTTTCAAGTTCCATCCTATGAGATAGACGGATAGTTAATCATGATCATCATACTGGAGATGGATTGTCGAGGCCATTTCACAAGAATACCATATTGATACCAAGGTATGGTCTTGTGGAAGTATAGAGTTAACAGAAGGCACTGAATCCGGCTTCCTGGGACAAGAACCATATTCATGCAAATAGATCCAGTCAATGATCTATGCTTGTGCTTTGGATGGTTTTGACAGATGATAGGCAGCATGGTGATTCAAACCTAATCTTGCCTTTTTTGTAATACTGAGAGAACTGAGTAAAATTTTGTTTAAGAAGGCTGCGTAATGATGGACAATGGTAGATGTGAAAATCATGACGAGCAGCTTTGAGAAACTTGGATGCAACTTGAAAGAAGATCGATGATGTGTCACTTTTCTGGACTTGACTTTAGATTCGCTTTAAATGTTGTCAAAGGATTCCTTAGCTGTTGTGCCTTTTTAATGTGCTTTTTGTGTGATTAAGTAATTAGTATGCTCCATGAATGAAGCATTCTAGTCACGCGGAACGGGATATTATGACAAAACTTTGTAAGATGGATGATTAATGACGAAATAAAGCAAGTAATTAAGCTTACACTAGGGCATAAAATTTACTTTGTTCCTCTCATACACAAGCTCTAAACAAAGCTTAACCATCAAAACACTAAAACCTGGAAAGCTTAGCAATGATATTGCTCCACTAAGAATATATATTTCATATATTAACCTGCATTTTCAATGATTATCAACTTAGATTATAGACCAAAGATACAATGACATATAATTTGACGATGGAGAAACATATTATCAACCCACCAATTTTTACCACAAGCTACTTAAACATAACTTCCACATATGTAACTACAAGCAAGGTTGTTATTGCTTTAGCGAGAGCAAGTCGAGTCTTGCTGATCTGCATGATAAAAATAAGTCATTTTATCATTGAGCAAACTAAGGGGAACCATACCATGTTATCCTTTGTTTTAACAACTTTTTAAAAGAACAACAAATTTAGTCAGCACATGAAGACTCAACATTCAAGGAACCATAAAAAGCTTACTTCCAGCAAAATGAGGGCTAAAATTAGTATACAAGGCAAAGTCATCTTTCCAAACAAACATAAAAGCAAGAACAAACCTGCTCCAGAAAGGCCAAACTATGTTGTTCTTTGTAGTATTGGGAATGGGCTGGGTCTATTTTCATCAAGTCAAGATACAAAGCCAAAACTTCATCAGTGTGAACCATTCCACAAGAATTTGAAGTACTGCTATCTGACACCATAGTATCAAGAGCAGTCAACAGCCTGGCGAGTGTCAGCTTCCCAATTTTGCTACAGAAAAGTATAGGCAGAGTGTAAAGATGTTTTTGGAATAACCGTAGAAGGTCGCAAAAGAACTGCAGATCTGTCAGGTGAAGCTTACCAGTCTGCCACTGACAGCAATTCCCGGAAGAGCTCAATCTCATTGGTCAAAAGATCCACCTGCCACTTCGAAGTAATACCTTCCTGATCCTTGTTGGTAAGCAATTGCTTGAATGCAGGAATGAAATTTGATTCATCAGACTCCATTTCATACTTTTGAAAATTGAGATCTTCCCATCCAAATGGCCCTATATTCTGCTCTTCAACATGTTGTGCATCAGGCTGCTGGAAACGGACTGAAAACTTTGATTGGAAGCCTTGACTTAAGGGACACCCCATCAAAGAGACGATCTCAACAGATGCCAGGTTAACTTCAATTGTATATGTCATCGAATAATCAATCTCCACATCAGGAAATTGCAGAAGTGCAACCCAGCTCTGGGAACCCTCATATTTGCTTGCAGAAAGAGGTCTCCAGAAAACATCTTTACTTTCAAAAAGTGTAGATTTGATGGAAACGGTTGACGAGTTAACACCTCTAACCGCTTGATCAAAATACAAAATCAAAGGTATACTTTTTCCATCAGACAAGTAGCTTGTGAACGGAGAAACAACAGAACCAGATGCTACAACAAGCTCAGAACCAGAAGCAGGCCAGGACGAAATCAACCAAGGTGAATCCTGTTTTACTGTTTGCTCTAGAAGCCAAAGATGATAAAACCAGCCACTTTGGTCATCCGGATCAGTAAATATCGCTTGATGAATTAGGTCATATTCCTCGGCTAAGATCTTCTCTTTGGGGAAAAATCCCTCAGTTTGTCTTTTCAGCAAGTTCAACAGAAGCGCACTGTAAAACAGTTCGGCAAACTTGTGTAAAACAAAAATACATTGATGCCACCTTTACAACACAAGTCCACAACAACGTTACCGAAAATATCTAGCCTAGTCTTCGCATTATTACTTCTTCTGCCCAACAATGATCGTAGGAATGGACACCAGTGTTCTCTTTATTTATTTAGTAAAGGTCAACTTATTTGAACCTTTTGGACCACATGAATATGAAAGATAGGCGCTTGGTTTAAAAAGGAATAGCAGAAGAACATAAAGAGGAGACGCCGAGGGGTCAATCATTTGACTACACACTGTCACTCCATATTTCTGAAACAACAAAGAAGCATAAGCAAGGTGATACCTGCGATTATGCCAAGCAGAGTAATTACTGAAATTTCTCTCTATCATCTCTGTTGTATACTTCAGCTCATCCTCTTCCGCGATATTCTTCAAAGCTGCCACAAACCTAAAAAATAAAAGCTGACAGTTAGAAACTTTCGCAAAACTATTAAACTTGAAACATCACACAGTCCTCCTCACCTGCGATAGTTCCATGCATGGAAATTCCGTGCATCAGCCTTCTGAAACTTGTCCAGAAGACGTAATTCATGATCTACAGATGAATGACCCTTGCTTAGCACCCATTTGCGATGGTGCCACGCTCCATAAGACTTGAAATTTTGTTTTAGTGCACTCTCTGCCTAATTAGTATCAAATCAATTGATCAGAATAATTAACCTCCTCTTGCCAGGAAAACAAAATGAATCATATATCTACAACCAACCACAAGCAAAGATTAGGCAAAGAAACATAGAAGTGTTTACGCGCGCACATGCACACGGCACACCCCCTTTAAGACTTGGCAACAGTCACACCATACGTTTTGTAGACCATCACGCTCAGTTACAATTACCTTTTTTTGGATAACAATTAAGCAACCACCTATTCATGTGCATCTCAGCAGAAAGCACCAAATCAAAATGATGAATTCATCTCTTCTCTTCCATATGAACTTATTTACTGTCTTGTAACCCTAACTTGTGAAAGGTTTACTGCAATTTAAAGTTGTCTCTGTTTCCGAATGGACTTATGGTGTATCTTTTATACAACATTGGAATGTAATTATCAAACATGTAATTTTGAAGGGAACTGATTATTGCACTCTTCTCCGAGAGTCCGAGCTACTTGAACTCAAGTGTGAGAGGAGAGCACAAAGTCATGCTTACACCTTTGATAATGAAAGTGTAAAAGCTATTAAGTGCTTTGGGAAATGAAAATCAAAATTCAAATCTGACCGTTGTTAGTCCATTCGGAAATTGCATGGTTCACTTATTAGGATTGGTAGTTTCGTATCTACATATTATCTGTTGTGCTCCACTCTCCCTACACTCTATGTGAAAGATTACATTTTACCTGTCATGATTATTGTTTGTTGCAGGGAAGAGGAACACTATAAGGAAGAAAATTGCATAGTTGAAGCTGACTCCTATCTTGTCTGACCTGACTACAAAACAGTTCCCCTACCAATAGCAGATTGATTATTGTTTGTTTCTTACTTTCTTTGTATTATTGTGAGGATAATTGCTAGAAATACGGAAATGTGAAATTGATTATTGTTTGTTTCTTACTTTCTTTGTAAACAATACCATTATTGTGAGGATAATTGCTAGAAATACGGAAATGTGAGATCCATTTTCAAGTAATCACCAACTGATCAACGTTGCCATAACCACAAGTCGGGAACAATAGGGAAGATTTGAGGAAGGGCTGTGGCTCTACTACTGCCGGCTTCTAAAGTTGAGAACTTTCATCAGTACTATATGCTGTTACTGGCTATCTTCCATCGGTAGAATTCGAATTTGCACAAGCTCATAACCCTAATGCAACCCTCATCCTCATCCCCAACCCCAATACCGTTGTAGTTTTCTACACTAACTTCTCAGTATCAATTGCGACAACCCCAAATGTTCCAGATTCAAAAAGATCAACTCACCAACAAAACCAACATGCTCCTACACATTGATGAGTCCAAAATCAACCAAAAAACCCCAAATTTTCAACCGCAAATTCTTAGAAAAGACCATATACCTTCTTAATAAATAATAAAAAAAAAAAAGACAAGCTTCCCGCAAGCTAAATCAACTCAAGCTTCCTACTAGCCTGAGTCCAATCAAAGATAAGTATCCTTTATTCGGCTAGCATGGCTCCGTCTTTTTTCAAAGACGGTTTCTCTCAAGACTTTCCAAAGTTTCAAACTTTAATACACTCATCACTAAATTCCCTACTCATACACAAAACCCAGATCCCAAATCTCAACACTTTAACTCCCAACACCATAATTAGCATCAAAACCACATTACCGAATGGGCAAATGTACACAATACAATCAACCAATTTTAAAAAATCTAAAACCACAAACTTAATCTTACTATAAACACCAATTCTTTAATAACTGATCACAACCATTCATTATTCACAAATGGTCAAACTATCCAATATCAAAAAACCAACTTAATCTTGTGGCAACAAAATTGCACAAACTTAATCTTAGTACAAAAACCAATAAAATTAACTCACAACTCGGAGCTCCTCATCAAAGATGGACTCAGGATCAGACCCGGGTTGACTGAGGAGGAACTCAGCAGCGAGTTTGCGGTAATTCCAAGCAGTGTAGAATTCTGGGTTGATCTCCAACAGCTTTGCACTCACTTCTATGGCTTCTTTTTCATAACTGCACAAATTAATAAATAGTAAAGATTAAATCAATATTTTTTCTTTTGGTACATGGGAGCAGTTAATACTGCGGGGGGAGGGGGATATGAGGATTCGAACCTGGGACATTCCCCAGGCAGGTCGAAATCCCAACCATTGGGCCAACTTTGTTCCTCGAGGTTAAATCAATATTAGTACACAAAAGAAATGCATAAAAGATTAAGCAAAGATTGAGCAGTACTTTTTATTAAGGTGGTGTTGCATGAATTGGGATTGGAGGGTGCGCAAGTTTGAAGCTTTTGCAGCAGAAGCAGCTTCATTTTCTGGTTTTGCCGGATTTCTGGGTCTTCCATGCATTTTTCTCTACTATCTTCACAATACGCAAAGAGATTTTGTTGATGCTATACAATTGGTCTAATGGGTGATGTTACGGTATCGGACACTTTAGAAATGTCGGACACGTTAAAATAGATCACAAATAATAGAAGAGTTCGTCTAGTGACAAAAGTAAAAGAACTCACTACAAGCTAGATTGAGTTAAGCTTTTTACAAGCGCAATCAGCATTCCGTCTGTTTTTATGATAAAAGTATCATTTTTTTAAAATGGATACAAGCCCGAGTATGACATACTATAGATTTTTTTTTTAATTTATGGATATTTGAAATGGATTTGATACAATAGGTCAAGGATACGAGCAACATAAGCAAATGTTAGGTGTTTTTGTGATTATTATATATGATTTGATTGTTGGGGTGAAGTTTTGTTTTTCTTTGAAATATCTGTAATATTATTAGTGTTGTAAACGGATTTTAAAGGCTGATTTATGTATAATCTTCTAATAAAATCATTGTAAGTATGTATCATCTTTTTAATGATTAGAGTGGTTACTTCTAAAATTACAACAATTACTAGACTCGTCTTTGTTGTAAAATCGTCTCTAATAAGCAGAATTGCTTCCAAGTAGGCACTCGTGTTTATAATAAAAGTAGACGGTCTCTCCCAACACTAGTTGTTCTTTCTTAAGGACATTTCCTAATCATAATTATTAAACTACTAGGAAGTATTGTACTTGACATAAAGCATATCTTTTTTTGGAATATTGAACCCAATCATTTTACGGGTTAGTTAGCGAACTAAGGTGTCATAAATTTATAATATAGACAATGCTACTTTTTCTAGATGATGAACCTCCACTCGGGATTTAATCGGGATGGCGAGACATAGGACAATCTCTTCTTAATTTATTGTTTGCTTAGTGCCTTGGGATCTTCCCCACTTTTTTTTTTTTTTTTTGTTAATAACTTCCCCACTTTCTTTACCAAAAGCATTTTTAATCGAATAGTACTAATTACTAAAGTTGGTAGTGGTCAGAGGTTCGAATCACAACTCTTGTTAATTGAGCAATCAAACTTGGAGGCAGCTACGCCTACCCTTTGCCTTCAGCCCTTCAGTGGTCCAAATACGAGTTAAGCACTCATTTGGGTATTGAATTTTGGAGTTTGTAACAAATAAGGTACTAACGTTATAAAAGTAACAAATAAGGTATTGGGGTTAACTTTCGTTAACTTTTGTCAAGAAATACAATTAAAAGGTACTAAACTTTGCATTTTTGGGTATTGAAGTTTTGATTAAAAGGTACTAAAGTTTAAAATATGTCCACCCCTCTTTGTCTCTCCTCCTTCACCCTTTCTCCACCTCCAAACACCAGTGTACCCCCATTGACACCAAAGTTTCCACCCACGGCCATTAAAACTAAGAATGAAAGTAATCAACACAGTTCAACCAATGGTTCTCCTCAACAACCAACAAACCTCCATGATCTCCTACACCTTACCGGCTCACCCCCTCATTGCCCTTACTCTCCCTTCCCTTAATCAAACCATTTACAGTATTTACTCGATAATCCATTCATCAAGTCAATAATAATCAATCTCACTTATTCAACCCCTTCCCTTTCCCCATTGTCCTCATTTGAACCTCACTTATTCATTCCTCACATCAATCTTCTTCTCACACAACCCAAAGACCCATCATATCGCCTCAATGCCTTCACAAAGACCTCCAAGTGTTGCACGTGTTTCTTCACCTTGACGTTAATAACCATGAAAGTGGCAAGTGGGTTTTGATTTCGATGGTTTTTATAATTGATGAAGGAGAAGAATGAGATGGTGCGATTGGAGATCGTGGTGATGATCACAGATGGGTTGCACCTCCAGTTTGATGGTGAAAGTGTGAGACGTTGTGGAGGGGATTTCAGAGGTGGGGGCGCGAGTTCCATTGATTTTGAGGGAAACGTCGTGGTCAATATTTGAAGGCGAGTGTTATCGTATGACTGTTGTGGCGGTGCGATGGCTATGGAGAGATTGGACTGGGGATGTATGGTGGGTTTGTGAAGGATGTGCAGGTAGCAAGGAGGAATAAAGGAGATGAAGTGGACAAGGGGGTTGGTTGTATGTTAGAGTTTGCATGATTAAGAAAGAGAGAGTGATGCTCGGTGGGGATCAGGGAGGGTACCCATGAAATTTTCATCACAGTTGTTTGTGGTTGTTTTTTTAGGGCTAAGATGGTCTTTTTAGTTTTTGACAATTGAGGATAACTTTTTCTGTAACCGGAGCACCCAATTTGTTACTTTTTAAACGTTAGTACCTTATTTGTTACGAACCCCAAAGTTCAATACCCAACTTAGTACTTAACTCGTCCAAATACCATCTCTACTACTGGTGAGTGGTGAGGATACTCCTTGCTTACCAAGGAGTTAAAAACCGGATAGTTATATAACTATCTTAAAATCGTAAAAATCCTTAAAATTAGACGGTCTCACACGAGACTTTGATCCAGTTTCTTCAGAAACCCAGCTGCCCCAAAACACAAACACACTAGTTGACAATGGAGGAATCAGAGAAGAGGAGAGAAAGGCTAAGAGCTATGCGTATGGAAGCTAACACTCCTGCAACTTTAACAACTTCTTCTTCACAACAAACCATTTTAAACACTCCTCTTTCCAACCCTTTACTTGATACTAATAACACCAGTGAACAATCCTTAACAGCACGACCAAGGTTTGACTTTTATACTGACCCAATGGCTGCTTATTCCTCTGATAAAAGATTGCCTTCTTTTTCTCCAAGACCCCACTTTTCACCTTCTACTAATGGTACTTTCTTTTTTATGTTTTTAGTTTTAATGCTTATTTTGGTGGTTTGGGGGGGTTGGGTTGTGTTTGTTTGCTTGCAAGATGTGATCTTTTTGTTGATTTTGATTAGTAATGTGAAGAATTTTGATGAATTTGGGGAGTATGCTAGCTTATTTATTGATTTCAATTTGCTTTAAATTGGCAGTGTTTTTTGTTGTTTTTGATTGGTTTTGTGAAGAATGTTGATGGGTTTTGATGAACTTGTGGAGTATGCTAGCTAGCTAGTATTTTCTATTGTTGTTATTATTGATTTTTTTATTTTTTTGCTGTCTTGTTGTTTAGCAATGTTTTCTAAGGGGTTTGATGAATTGGGTGATTTGTACTTGTGTCTTTGATAGTGGTCAAGAATGTGTTATGGACTTTATTGTTTTAGACGAAATAGGGCAAATTATTAGGTGCTCCAGGGAGCATGTGCTCCTCTAGAT
The DNA here is from genome assembly GCA_901111285.1 of Corrigiola litoralis. Lineage (NCBI taxonomy): Eukaryota > Viridiplantae > Streptophyta > Magnoliopsida > Caryophyllales > Caryophyllaceae > Corrigiola > Corrigiola litoralis. Next base: position 16,453 of record CAAKMY010119029.1, on the reverse strand, counting down.
TTCTTGTACCTAATCTGAGACTGTACAAGAAAAATGACGAGTACAAGAAATGTAAGTGGGGGCACATGCTCCCGGGAGCATGGTATAGATTCCGATGAAATAGGGAAGTAGGCAATGGTGTTTCTGTTATTACTTTTGCCCAGTTTCCTTCTCTTTTTCTTTGTTTTGTTGTTGTTTTCGAGTGTTAAATTTAGAATTTTGATTTAATGGGATTTAAGTTGTGATCTTTGTCTGTGTTTTCAAGTAATCGGTGAAATTGGGTAGTGAGAAAGGGTTTTGGTGGAGCTGAGCAAGTGTATATTCATCTGCAATTTGTTATCTTTATTGGTGATCAAAGTCAATTGATCAAGATTGTTTGAAGATATTGACTTAATGGTGAAATTGGGAAACGGGCGAGGGTACGAATCATGGGTGATGGTTTATGTTGTTCAATAAGTTGATATGTTACTGCTGTGGCCGTGTAGCCTGTAGGTGATTGTCACCATTATGGTGTAATTGATGTAGTATATCAGAAGATTTGTACTTTTCTTGCTTATGGTAATGAAGTCAAAGTGCATTGCACTTGATGCACGGAATAACTAGGATCAATTTCTTTAAGTGAGTGACAAATGATAAGTGATAGCCCTAAACTATACAATGTACATACTGACCTCCGTCTTGGTACTAGGGAGTACCTACTTGGCTACTTGAGCTTTGTTTTTCTAGAGTGTCTACTAGGTGGCACACCTTTACTGATGTCAACTGGTTGAGTTGAGCTTGCGCCCTCGTCAAATTTTGTTCATTATTTTTGTTATAGTGAATTGTTCTGCTTGTGCTATTAGCTTATGCATGTCAAATGTTCGTACCTTTTAAAACTTTACTAACAGGACCAAGGAACCCTGAAATGCCCTTCTCTGGTGTTCACCAATTCCAGAATAGTAGTGCACCTCATCAGAGTTATCATCAAGGAGGAGATCCCTATTCTAGCCACCGCCCTGCTGCAAGCCCAATGGGAGTCAGGAGTCCGTATCCTATGTACCAAAGCGGAGATCCCTCTTATGGCCCTGATCCCACTAGTAGTCCAATGGCAGTCAGGAGTCCGTATCCTATGTACCAAGGCGGAGATTCCTCTTATGGCCCTGGTCCTACAAGTAGTCCAATGGGAGTCAGGAGTCCGTACCCTGTGCACCAAGGTGGAGATCCCTCTTATTTCCCTGCTTCTGCTAGTAGTCCAATGGGAGTCGGGAGTCCATATCCTGTGCACCAAGGTATCCTTGAAATACTGAGAAAGTGTTCTGTCGCTTCAAAAAATCTTTTAAGGCATTGGACTCCTTTGGATTTTTCACTTTTTTTTAAAGCTAGCTTAAATGTGCAGGTAGCCCAAGCTTCAGTTCTGGGCCTGGCAGAGGTCACTGGTGTAACAATAGCCTTAGCCCTGGATCAGGGCATGGAGGTAGCCCGTACCCTGTGCACCAAGGTACTTGTTCAATTTCTTACGAAATATATGGTGGAACAGGGAAGGGCGCCGGGGGGGAGGGTGGGGGGGGGGTGTTGTCATTCAGGGAATACATCCAGAAGGTTGAATTCACTGTTTGGGTTTGAATATGCAGGTATCCCAAACTTCAGATCTCTACAAGGAAGGGGTAGCTGGTTTAATAACAGTCCTAGCCCTGGCCCTGGGCGTGGAGGTGACCCTAAATTTAGCGTGGGAAGAGGCAGGGGTCGACAGGATTGCAGTAATATAAGCCCTGGTTCAGGATATTCTGGTGGAAGAGGTAGAGGTTACAATTATGATGCTCAACACAGGTCTTTCTATCAAAGGTCCATGGTGGAGGACCCTTGGGCATCCTTGACACCTGTTCTTTGGCAAGGAGAGTATACTGGGAGGAGTGTCTCAAACAACCAGGGATCTGTTCAGATGACTCCCAGTGCGAAAAAAGCTCGGGTGTCAAATACTTCCAATTCATCGAGCTCTAAGCCAAGCCTTGCAGAGTTTTTAGCTGCCGCTTATGATGAAGCTGTTGGGGATGACAAACCGGTTGGAGATGATGCAGCAGCTGTGTGATGTCGTGTGAGCTATGAGGGGATCTCATATTGACCCTGGCACTTGATTTCTTATTTTCCATATGCCAGGCTTGACACAAACAAGGCATGCAGTTGGTGAAGTTTGACTGTGCTTAATTGGCTCCGTGTTATGAACCCATCTCTGCCTAGTATGGTTCAGATCCTTCTGCAATGTTCTCAATGAATGGTTTCAAAGCAGCAAAGAAAGCAATGTCTACTGATGCTAGTGTAAAGCTTGTTGCTCATCATAGCGAATTACTAATAGAATGCAGGACATAGTAATTTTTTGTGTTTCGCAGTGACTGTCTTTCGAATAATTTTACATCATTTTTTTTGTTAGAAAAATGAATACAAGAGATCTTGATTCATGTGTTGATGTAGAAATGTTAATTCTATGCAATATCATGTTAGCTATGATTGCTGGTCAGACTTACGCTCACCATATCATAAGTTGGTCAGAATAGAATTTCAGTAAACGATACACTGAATGAATGGGAAAAGAGCAGATTAGAAGAACAAATAAGCCTCTTGGAGAACTACGTATGCATAAAAGATGCATCGATAGGAAACAAGGAAAAGTTTTTAACTGTACACAATTTCGCACAAACTCAATTTCCCATGTGATAAAAATAAACCTATTGTGGGAATGTCAGGTTGCAAATTGATTACAGAATCTAAAATCTGTTCATATATCAATATAAACAAATGCAACCACACTAAATTAGCCTCCTAAAGAATCTAGTTAAAGTAAATCTTGATAAATAGAGACGACCAAAGAAAATTCTATGGAAACATCTGCAAGGTGGTAGAGATTCTCTCACAGCAAATCTCATCAGCAAAGGCATCAATTAGCTGCTCAGCCAAGCTGGGAGGGTCATCTACCATAGTATCCACAAAGGCACTTACTACTCTTCGGTCCTGTAGTGTTGCTTTCAAGCTGAACCACGTGAGAAACTTTACTCTGAAATCTACGTTTAGGTGTCCATCACGCTCCAAACTCTTGATCACTGTAACACAGTACTCATAACTGCTATTCAGTTCTTCATGCCTCTTGTTACTCAGGGCTAGATAATCCTGCCTTCCATCTATTTTGGATGGTGTGGTGGGGATCGATTCTGAGTTCACAAAGCATGTGGCATTGATGTCATTAAGATATCGAAGCTTTGCAGTATGGTCACTTGTGGCAGATTTATTGCAATCAGAAAGAGCTCGGCAAAGCTGCTTGGGGGGTTCATCAATTATCCCATCCCGCTCATCAGAGACTGAAACACACATCCCAAATGATGGAGGTGTCACCCATTTTGCTTCCCAATTACCAAAAATTCTTGTGCAGCTAAACAGACAGACCTTGCAGACATAATCTGTACATGGTTCAAGATCACAGATTTTAAATTTCTTCTCTGGCCTGAGAACTATGCAAGTTGGCTTCTCTGTGTAATCCTTCGAAGTAGACTTTCGATGCCAAATGCGACAACCCAAGAACTCCTCAAGAAGCTGATCATCATAATCGAGCACGATGACAACTGACGTTGGGAAAGACTCCTCAAAGCGTATTCGACATGCTGTGATCAGCAGACAACAGGATTAAATTAGCAAACAAAATGGGAGAAAGCAAAGTGATTGCTGATGTAGATTGTGTAGTAGTTGAATAAATGAAAACAGAATATGTATCCTCTATCAGTAAAACAAGTACATAACTATCTCCTAGAAGATTCTAGTGCATTTGAGGCAAATTGTTTCTATCGATATTCCAGTTTTTAGTTATGAGCTGCTCATGGCCTCATGCTGGGGTTTACTAATAAAGCCATTCATGGTGCACCTTGAACATGTAAAGAACACAGAAAAGTCTAATATTGTCCAAGATAAGTCCGGGCAACAGACCTTTTTCTTTCTTCCTTTGGTAGTGATTGGGGGGGGGGGGGGGGGGGTGGAGAAAAGCTCGACTGGTTCTCACTAAGCATAATGCAGTTACGCTTGCAGAATGTGGAAGGAATAAGTTATCTTAAATGTATTTCTTCATAGGCACAGAACATCAGTAGAATGGAAAATATTTTCTAGAAAGCAAATAGAGACTTACTTGATGAACTTTTCTGATACAAAGTGCAAGAATATGGTTGAATAAATAACGCATCAAAAGCTTCTAGAGCAGAGGTACACAACTTTTGAACCTCAGCACCACAAGCAAGCCTGTTTACTATGCCTCGACCCATTTTTTCACATACACGATCCAGTGGTCCAAGTTCCTTCTTAAGTTTTTTCGCGGCAGTATCCACACGCTTATGCAAATCCTTGTACTTCTCAGTTCCATCTAGAATCTTGTGGCACAAGGATATTCGTAGGCATAAGACATCCATGCGCCTAGCATCCTTGGCAACCAGTAATTGCTTTCTCCAAGTGCTGACGACAAAAAATGCCAATAATCAACATATCTTCACCAATTACCAGGAGCATAGATATTAAGATATGTATAATACATATTTTGTTAGATACTAAAGTAAATTTTGCTGATTTTCTTTAGATATTTCTTGAATTGTGCAGATCTCTTTTCCTGGAAGGCTAAATGAAATTTTGTTTGCCTCAAATGTGCTGAGTTTCAATGTGTTGAGCAGGTAACAAGAATCATGAAATGGCAGCAGGAGATAAATGGATACTATAGAGATTTTGTACAGTAATAGCTTCTTCTCCCTGTAGGGGGAAGAGGTCACACCATATTTTGTTGATGATGTACAGATGAACACTACAATTAAACCACATCACGAACATAGATTTGTCAGTAAATCAGTTAGAACTCAAGGGGGCAAGTAGAGAAGCAGCCAAAGAGCATTCTGACCTTTTCGCAATAATGCAGATATGAGATAGATCTTTCTTTTTTTCTTTTTCTCCCCTTTTAGAGGGGTGTTCAGCAGATATGAGACCTTTACTAAAACAATGTTACTGCTGCTAAATCAATGTTAGAATGGCAGACTATTTAAGGCATTTGTTACTGGATCTTGTCTGTGTTACCTTTTCAAACTTCGCGAAACCAAGAAGGCTCATAGTTACTATATAGATACACCAAACAAGACTTCACTGACATACAAGAATTGGATCACGAAGATAGATACATCATATCCAACAGCAGATGATGATATTGATAAACACCCTTTTTGCTAGGTACCGCATATATCATTCCACAATTATGCCATCTTGATAAACATAGCTTCCCACATTAAAGTACCTCTAATAAAACCAGGATAGTAGGGCTCAGGAGGGCTTCTTACCTCATTAAGTCGTTGATTTTTCCACAAGAAACACAATAGAATCTTCCATCCAATTTTCCACATTTACTATTCTTGGCTATGCCAGTTCTTTCATTCTTGAGTGCACATCTTAGATGACAAGACATCCCGCACGAGTCATCTCCATTAGGAAGATCAGAGTCACAGGTCAGCCAAAGACTTGGATCTTTATTATCATCATAGTGATGGCAGACACAACAGGAACATCTCTTGCAGAAGCCATCATCTGAGCTTAGAGTAGCTTTGCATGCAAGGTTTGGACACAATAAAGTTTTAACTTCCGTCTTCTTCATGGTTTCACCGTGGATATGGTCTTGGTAAGTTGGCAACATAGCAGTTTTCTGCTTCTTAGCTCCAGTGTGACTTTTGGACAGCGATAAATCAAGAGCATCATCAATATTCTTCCTCTTTGAGTTTGTAGAAATCAACTTTAAAAGGTGCTGTATCATTTGAAGTTTAGTAAACCCACTGTATTTTCTTTCTTTACCCATTTCAGCACAGATAAGTTCTAAAAGCTCTTTGCGGCTAAATGAACTTAGAATCTCTGGAGCATCATTTGACCACTGAGCAATTTGATGAACTAGCTCCCTCTTCTCTTCCAATGGAAGACCACTACATTTTTTAGGGTCAAGGACACAGCCTGAGGATATAGACACATTAAACAGGTAATCCTTCGGATAATCCACAGTTACATTATAACAAACCCCATCCTATGGAAAGTAATGGAAAAAGGGGAAACTTTCTTAAAACTGTGATGCAGAATAGCTTTTAATAGAGCAATCTAAATGTATAACTCTTCCCATTATTTTCTTGTCCCCGTTTCTCGTGGATCCAAAATAGTACACATTACTTATCCTTGTTGGTTAAATAACTGATCTTCCTAAAAAAGTAGCTACATACACCAACATTACAAAATGATGACTTTGTAATCAAAAACTCATGAATGTCAATGTATTGCAAAACCCCTATAGGAAAACTAGAATGGCAATTCTAATGAAATACGAATCATGATGTTTTCCTGTGGATCTGTTTCTTAAACTACAACTACATGATTAGTCAACGGCTACAATGCAAAGTTTTCTACCTTTAATGAGATTATACAACTTAATCAAACGTTTTATATCGTATCTTAAATCGTATAACTTTAGAATGACTTTCTAAGAACAAAAATTAATGAAGTGAACCAACCAGTTCTGAACTTTGGTTAATAAACCTGTGGATCATGTTTAGCTATCATTCCATTTACTCCATTCATTGTTGCAAGGTTATGAAACATTGAAGCACTTTCAAGGCAGCATACAATTATTTCATCATACGAAACTTGTCCTAATTGACAATTAAATGCTATTATGCCAGTAAAAACAATCAAGGAAATATTGGCCATCCTATCCTTTAACAAAAGGGTAGAGCAATCACTAAAAACTAGCTTCCTATTTGACATACAGCCAGCCTACTATAAGGTTGCCTCATTATGAGCCATCTCATAAGTATACCGGCGGGCTATCCCCTCAAGATTCGGAAGTCTTGTACGAGACCCTCTTGTCTAAAAGTTATCATTTTCTGGGTTAAAGTGGTTGCTTTTTTTTTTTTTTGTACAATGTAAATAAAAAATGACCATTTTAACTCAAATTATGACGAGGTCTATATTTAAGCTGAAAGCAAACCATTTTTTTCGATAATTTGTGTACGAAAATACGAGGCTAACGCCATGGTGACGTAATCTCATCCTAGAATTTGTGTTTAACCATAAACTTACTTCTAAATCACTCAAAACGCATTCTCTACAAACCCAGTTGACACACAAATTCCATTTCATGCACTCTTTTCCTTCCTTCATCTCACCATGGTACATTATCAAACTTTCTCTCAAGAATTATCACACTCACCACTAACATGCAAAAACAACCCAAAAATGAACGAAAATGCAATAAAGATAACACCTTTAAGTAACAAACATATTCATTGTTCACAATCTTTACACACCATATACAATAAAACCACCAAACCCAACAAAAACAGATTTATTTCCTACATACATTGTCAAGAAATAACAATATAAAGTTGTCAAAGACATAAAACAACAAGAAAGCATAAAAAACCAAAAGAAGTGGCAAAAGTTGTCACCTTTAGAATTGGAAACCATGGTTAGAAAAAACAAAAAATAACAAACAAAAAAGAAAAAAAAGGAAACCCTTTTAAGGTATCAGTTGGTAGACATTGTGGAGAGATTGCGAGTGGAAAGGAAGGTATACAAAGGAAGATTCATGAAGAGAGAGAAAGAAGAAGAAAGCAACAATGTGAGAGAAAATAGAGAAGGGTTGTGTGAGAGAATATAAAGAGTGTGTGTGTGTGTTTGTTACTATGTTTTTGTGTGTATGTCAAGGACCATTTTTTGTTTACTAGAAATATATTTTTTATTTTATTTATATTGAAACGTGGGAACCGCAGCCGTTATCTTTGATGCGTTTTTGGTAAATCGGCTAAGTATGCATAATTTTGCAAACCACGTTCAGTGGGTACCGTTATCGGTGTTATCGGTGTCATGGTGTGAGACTCTCATTCAGTGGCATATTGGTTTAAACCTAAAGATCAAGAGGAATATCATCTCTCACCTTAATAAGTTGAACCAACCCAATTGAGTAATTTCATTATTTTTTAATGTAGCCGTAATTTTAGTTGGATTCTGAGTAAATTCTCGTGTATACAATAACCTATAAACCACGCTATCACTTGTATACTTGTTGTAGAGTGACATAACATATACTCCGTATGTCTCAAGCAAGAGTTTCTCTCATGTGTGTCACTATAGAGTGTAACCATATAAATAAAAGGAACTTTATCTCGAAACTTAACAAATCGAGCCAAAACATATGGTATTTCATTATCTTTTGGTGTTATACAATTGAGGAATATGGTTAACATCGAGAAGCGAATAAAAGGGGTGGGGTCAAGTAGGGAATCCAAGTGATTTCTGGTTCGATTAATTTTTGCTAAGTGGACTGAAATTGAGGAGTAATATTATAGGATTAAAGATTATAATGATGCACTTGCATAGACCAATGAGACATGCGCTCTATGCTCGTCTTTTTGGGCCGTCATAAGTGAAGTGGGGGCATTGAGGTGGTAGTATGCAATTATCAGTTCACTTTTCAGCCTTGGCTTTCGGCCTTATTTGCATATGCAATTAACGGCGTGGTTAAGATGTATTTTGCACTTTTGTGTAAGTGTAACTATGGCAGATTTTGAGCAATGTCATCATAGTTCGTAAGGTCTTTGGAAAATTATAATTGATATGCTCTTTTAATTTCTTAGCTAAGATCAGTATCGTTTTTAAAGGGTGGAGTTGGGCAGGGGCTGATGCCTATGCTGGATTTTAAGATATACGGAGTAATAACTTTTGTAACTAAAACTACAAGAAAAAAAAGTATTCTAGTGATTATTGTAGTTGCTTATAAGTTATTTGGTAGTTTTGGTCTTGAATTCAAGTCACGAGATGTAGCTACTCCGTATATCGTAATATAGCCATGACTATTTTGTACCATTGCTCAATAAAGCTTCCTATGAAAAAAAAAAAAAGGAAAAGAAATGATCATAGACTTGGTTCATTCGGTGCATGATGTATAATATACTGTTGTTAGGTGTATCTTGGGGAGACTTGTTCTCATGTTCTTCTACGCTTCTCCTTCCTTAGTAGTTAGTCCTCACCTCTTATTGTCAATTGTCATGGAAATCACCGACCAATTTCGAAGGCAAATCTATACCTTTTGTCAATGACGTTTCATCTGTTATCATCTCTAACTGTTTTGATTTTATGTATTAGTTAAGCTATTGATTATCAACTATGTCGAGAGAATATTCTTGACTAATGAATAAGTAATGATCATATAATCACTTATTCACTCTGTATGGTTGTTTGACTAGAAACTACGTTACTATGTTTTATAGTGTATCATACACCAGTAATTATCCTAATACGATACTGCACGCTACTTGCACAGTGATGGAGGTGGCTAGGATAGTCCAGTGACGTGTGAACTTTCCTCATCCGTGTGAGAATCTTATTTACATTCTTTTCTGATATTATCAACGTTCATATTTGTTCTGTCTATGTTCTCATAGTCAAGTGACTATTACTTTAGAAATTTCTTCGCTTGTCAAGGGTTGGACTTTGATGTTGGAGTTTTCCTTGAAGTTCATGAAATGTTAAACAATATCCATTGCTAATATTAACAATACAAGGTCCTTGTTAAACCTGCAATATTCTGTAATTTTGCAAATAAATAATGCATGCACGCAACTGGAAAAACAGTTATTGAGTATTGACTTTGTTGTAGGAGAATTGCATGAAACTGTGAAATGTCCTGAATAATTATCAGCCTCTTGACAGTTGATGAACAATAAGTTAAACAGAATTTGTATTCTGTTTCTCAACTGATCATGACGAGTCTCTCCCATTTCCCAACAGTCTGAGACTAGGCTGGAATATATCAGTGCATTATTATTGTATACGGAGTACTTAGCTTGGAGCATAATAATATGGTAGTACGCGTAGCCTTAATGTTCTAATGTATTGACTGATTGTTGTACAGAATGTACACCATATCCACAAGACTAAGACATCTGTTATTAACTAGCTTGGATAATCTTTCCCATAACAGATGGTTTGGTGTCTTGTGCTTATGTAATTAGGTTCATTATTCTAGTGTCATTCTTCACTACATGCCGTTGTTGATATTGCTTTCTTTCACCTTGATGTAAACAGGAGTAAACCTGTAGAATTAAAAAAAAGCTGTTGTATATCTAAAAAAAAAAGCTGTTGGTGAAAATGAATTCATACTATGTGTAAAGAAGCAAGTGGAAAACAATGTCTTTTTGTATCTAGAATCTAGATTACCAGTTTGGGTGTTACCGGTGATTCTGAATTTCTGATCTGACTACATCTAGAATATGCAGAACTCATGCATGACAATTATCAGTGAACTCGGTATTTCTAACTAGAGAGGAGCTTACTATTAAATATCAACTGACATTGATGGTTAAAGATCAGCATGGCGGCATGCTAGATGCAGTATAAAAATAGATGTTTTTTTAATTAGTTTGCCAAGAAATAGTCAAGCTAAAAACAATACTGATAACTTTGAGCAAGTCCAAGTCAAAGTTTATCTCATAACTCTATAATTTTCTCTTATTGAATTGTTTGATACGTCGTACTATGTTAGATTCAGCATAGGTGTGTGCTTTTTGTTTTTTTGGTTGCATTTCTCAAACGTTTAGTCAAAGGTTACTCTCTTATATTATCTGAACGTACAAACTTCTCTGTAAATAATTATGCTTCCTGTACTGTACATGCCTGCATTTTTGCTGCTGATTCTAAGCAACACAGGCAGTACTACGCATGTTGGACGATACAGTTGCTCAATACAGAGAAATGCCATCACCAGCGTAGGTGTAGTTGTTGATCTTAGCACTCGTGTTGGCAAGGAGCAGGAAATAGCCATGAACATTGCGGTTCAAGACATTTATAGAGAAAGTTGCACGCAGCTTGCCCTGCATTTCCAAGATTCTTATGAAAGTCCAGCTCTTGCTACTTCAACTGGTATGAATGTCTGATCTATGTTTTCCTATTCAAGTAAGCTTCTCATATTTTAGCCTTTCGACAGAGATTCGAACCTCTAGTTGTGGACCACTCATAGCATAAGGCAGCAGCACATTTCATAGCTGAACTAGAGAATAGATTACTATGTGCTATCTGCCTCCTATAGAGAAAACAAAAAGAAGACAATAACCTTATTGATTAGTCCTTCATTGTTAAGACATTTTATTTAATGCTCATGCTAGCATCCTTATGCTATTTGCATGCTATACATGCAGCGTTGAAGCTCATAGATCATGAGAAAGTTCAGGCCCTCGTTGGAACACTTTCGTTGCCACAAGCTGCAGTCTTATCTGAAACTCATAAGAATTTCCTGGATGTTCCTGTTCTAATCTTAACACCAATTGCTATACCTACATCGTTCGAACCAGCCCTGTCTTATAACTTAATCCAAATGGCCAACAATGTGTTTGTACATATGCAATGCCTTGCTGCAATTATCGGGTATTTCCAATGGCGAAAAGTGACAATCATTTATGAACAAAGCAATTCTTTTTCCCTTGATTCTTCAATAATTTCTGCTTTATCTGATTCCCTTAAGGCTGTTGATGTAACAATAGAGTGTCACGTAGCCTTCCCTCCTATATTTTCCTCCTCAAACCCCGAATTTGCAATCGAGAAAGAGCTCCGCAAGCTCAGAAGTGGGAGAAACCGCATCTTTTTAGTCTTGCATTCATCGCTTCAATTAGCTACCTGTTTGTTTGAAAAGGCAAATCAGCTGGGGATGCTGGACAAAGGTTTTGTCTGGATGGTGTCCGATGAGATTGCAAGTCTACTTGATTCAATTGATTCATCAGTCCTTGCTTCCATGCAGGGGGTGCTTGGGTATAGAACCAAATTTCTTGATACCGGCAAGTCCTACAAAAATTTCAAGGTCAAATTCGAGCAACATTATCTCACGAAATATCCTGGTGATCCAGGAACTCCTAATCCTAGCTTATATGCTATGAGGGCATATGATGTGATACAGTCGATTGGCAAGGCCAGGAATGATGCAGCAGGAAAATTTAACACTGAGAAACTGTTGTCCTACCTTTTGTCAAGTAATTTTGTGGGTTTGAGTGGGAGTGTGAGCTTCAGAAATGGTGAACTAATAGACCAATCAACCTTCCAAATTATCAATGTAGTGGGGAATGGCTACAAACAGTTAGCCTTTTGGTCCTCTGAATCCGGTTTCTCAAAGGAACTTACTCATGATGGTGGCATGGACGACAAGAGCGTTAAAAGCAACCTTCCTGTTGAACTAAGCCCCATTTACTGGCCAGGTGGCCAGCAGACAACTCCAAGAGGATGGACTTTGGGTATTAGCTATGGGAAGCCCTTGAGAATAGGTGTACCAGCTTCTGGTGCTTTTCATCAGTTTGTCAATGTAAGCATTGACAAGGCACAAAACATGACATTGGTCACAGGATTCGCAGTTGATGTCTTCAATGCCTCTCTGAAATATCTTCCTTATGATCTGCCATTCGTTTTGGTTCCATTTTATGGCACATATGAAGAACTGGTGGCTGGGATCCATCAGAAAGTAAGCATCGTATTACTCTTACTCTCAGCCAGTTTTCCGTATACTTTTGGCTAGATAGAATCATTTCCTTTTGAATTTTGGTTAACTCATTAACAAAAGGTGCCTGTCATTAGAACTATTTGTAGTTTTAACATTGCAAAAAAATCATCTACGAATGATTTGCATGACCTGTTGGACAGTGTACAGGAGGGGGGGGGGGGTCAAAGTAGTACTTGATATCTAATTATAAGTACCTCTTCTGTAAAGACTTTTGATGCAGCAATTGGAGACATTAACATTCTTGAAGAAAGATATCAGTGGGCTGATTTCACCCAGCCTTATGTGAAATCTGGCATGAATATGGTCGTCACGGCAAAACAAGACAAGACAAAGGAAATGTGGACTTTTATGATGGTGTTTGACTGGAAAATGTGGGTTCTCATCCCATTGCTGGGTCTCTTCATAGGGTTTGTTGTGTGGCTAATTGAACGCGGCCACAATCCAGATTTTGGAAATGGTTCAATCTCCGAGCAAGTTGGGACAGTTATCTGGTTTTCCTTCACTGTGCTACTTTTCGTACAGAGTAAGCTAATCAACTAATCATGATGTTCATTATCAGGAACTACACCAATTGATAGACCAAAATAAACTCTATGCTGGTTTCTTTTTCTTTTGCAGAAGAGTCGCCTAGGAGCAATTGGTCCAAGATTGTTCTTGCACCATGGTATTTTCTGGTATTAATGCTGACAATATATTTCACAGCAGCACTTACCTCTCTGATGACCATTTCTCAACTCCTACCATCTGTCAATGATGTTGAGACACTGCGTAGAGAAAATGCGGGTGTTGGCTGTAACCGGAACTCATTCCTTTGTACTTATTTGGTTGATGTTCTGCAATTTAAGCCTGAGAATGTTAAGCTTATGCGATCAATCGACGAGTATCCCCAAGCTTTTCAAAGCGGTGAGATCAAGGCCGCTTTCATAATTACCTCACACGCTCAAGTCTTTCTGGCAAAGTACTGCAGTGGCTACACTCTAGCAGGACCAACTTACAACTTCGGTGGATTAGGCTTCGTGGGTACTTTCCCTTTGCTTTAATTTAAATGTTACATGTTAGACCTGCACAGTTTTCTGTCAATTTATCTCTTTTCTTGTTGATTTGATTTTCATCTCAGGCGTTTAGTAAGGGCTCTATGATGTCCAGGGACATCTCACAGGCCATGCTGAAAGCAACAGAAAGGGGAGAAATACAGACGTTGGAGACAGACATGCTCGCTCGTTGCCACTGCTCCACTTCAACCATAAGCCACAATAGCACCACTGTTGGCCCTAAGCCCTTCTCGGGGCTGCTCTTGATTTCTGGTTGCGCGGCATCAGTAGCACTTTTAGTCAGAGCCATTTCCTCAGCAGAGAAGCGATGGAAAATTTCTAGTGGCATGCGCGAACACATTATGAGACGAATGTGTGCATGGGTGTCGCTAAGTCTCTCTAGCAATCGTACATCACAACCAACAACACCACCACCAACAACAACAGAGCCTTAATCCCAAATTGATGTAAAGTTGGCTAGCATGAATCGTACATATCATAGCCCCTTGGGCAAAATTTTACATCTTCAGTAAAGTTCAATGAGATGCAGTAATTTGTCCCTGTAATTAAGTTAAACCCTCAAAGATGCCAATAGGGTCAGCATATCTAAAATTGTCAACCGTTAAGCACTACTTCCAGAATTCCAGTCCACAGTCTCTATTCTTGTATATGAGTGGATGTAATTCTAGATTAGAATTTAGATGCCTATCTTGGCACATTCAACCATTGGTCGTGATTCTTTGCTTCTCGTACCTAGATTCTCTTATAAATGTCTCTTGACGTTTGGTCAAATAATTGAACATGTCAACCAGGCAGATTAAATACTATTCAAGTGCAGTGGTTGTTTGTAACTCTTGGGAGTGCATACATGTTTTTTGTTGGTGCCAAGGAAAGGAAAGAACAAATTAAAATTACAAGACTATATATATGACACGCTTCTTAGAAGACCCTCGCAGATCCTTAAGAAGCACATCGTGTATACTACTAGGTGGAGCATAGAACTCCTCATAATCTCCGGCTATTGCAATCCCCATATTTGCTAGATGCATGATCTGCCACCTCAGCTCATTAGCCTCTCTGTATATAGTGCATACATGTTAGAGTAGCTGAGTAGGTGAATGAAATAAAGTTCTCAAAGTTGACATTTGATATATGGTTTTCAAGATTGGTAGTAATTAGTAGCTGTGATGTACGGAGTAAGTACTAAATAAAACTTTCGCCCAACTCGCTTACTTTGTTTCCTTTGAGTTTCAATTATGTTTGACAGTATAACGGAACTCATGAGAGTTCGTCCCATGCGGCCATGCCCATCTGATCTGTACTTAATCAGCGTACACACGACCCCTATGCATGGGTACGGTGGGGGCCTTTTAATGTCTATAGACACTAGGAATCTAAAAAAATAATGTACTCCGTAGTTCGTACATAGAACTAATGGTTGGTAAATAGTAAATCACATTGGCAGTATATTAATATGTCAAAGAACATTCAGCAACTTTTTTCTAACTCACATTTGACTTAAGAAATTTACGAAAGAATGAGTTGGGTTACCCTTTATATTAGAGGCCAACTCTATAATTATTTCTTGTTGATATTTTTTATGAAAAGTTAGTTAAGTGCGCTACAGCCCCAGCTACGAACGTACGTTCGTTTTTTATTACTGTACTCTAGCGAAGATAATCACGAATTGAAGGCACGAACATTCACTATGAACGATACATTTTCATAGTTAGCGAGGAATATTTTGTTTCGTGGAATGACGTCCTGATCTTATGAATATTAAAATAAAAAATCATTTAATTAAAATCCTCTTAATAATTAGAACGATGTCGCCCCAACACAACCCCCCCCCCCCCCCTCCTCTCTCTTACGTGCTCTGTACTTGAGTATTGCTATTTCAGCCACAGCACACATGCAACGATGTTTCGAAGGCCAGACTACTTAATAAAGCTCGAGATGATTCGATTATCAGATTAGCTGGTTGGTTGCGTTTGATCAAGTTGTCTGTTACTCGATGTAGTCCATAGTCGATAGGCATTGCTCAACTGTACTCTTTTATTTCCACATCCACGTTACCATTATTTTCTCATGAATCATGACGGTGACTTGTGTGCATGCATTTATCATTCCACTCCCACAAAATTAAATCAAAATCACTGCTTTTAAGAAAGCCTCGATCTTCAAGGTATGTAAGCCATATTAGCCACATCCCCGCTAATTGATCCTCCATGCATGACTTCATTAGCTCGAAGAGGCTTCTGTAAGAAATAGAACTATTATGAACGTATACAAAGCCATGTTTCAATCTAGAAGTGGAAACTTCGAGTTTGATTTGCCCCATGCACATTTGAAAGCCCAAAATAAAAGTAACACGTAACATGTAAGAAAATATTACCTTTGTTTTACTCATAAATTATAATATATGACTTTTGACATTATTAATTAAGGTCATGCTTCAATTTGGCAGTTACAACTAAAAATAATGTAATTGAATAAATTACAATCTATTTTGTTACAGATAAATTACAAATAGATAACTGTTAGACTTGTATTGAACAATTCTAATTAAATGCTTATATTTTTATAATTTTTTCGATTGTATATTTGATTATTATTTTTTGGTAAACAATTACATATTTGATAAACTCGAACTTATAAGTGAAACACATAAGAGTATAAATTATTGCGTCTAATATATAATATCTCAAAACAACCTAAGTCCTTTGCTATGCATGTGCAAATAAATTCATAGCAACTCCACTGCGCCCACCCCGGCCTAATCTATAATCAATATATATATATGTATATATATATATATATATATATATATATATATATATATATATATATATATATATATGTATATATATATATGTATATATAT
>CAAKMY010118953.1:0-12290 GCA_901111285.1 Corrigiola litoralis | reverse complement strand
TACATCGAGTCCAATTATTTTAGGATTCTTTTAATGTATTTTAGGAGTTTTAATTTATGTTAGTAGTCTTTTAGTGTAGGTATTTTATTACTATAAGGACTTTTTCGGAGCTCTATATCGAGTCCAATTATTTTAGGAGTCTTTTAATGTATTTTAGGAATTTAAATTTATGGTAGGAGTCTTTTAGTGTAGGTATTTTTTATTACATCGGGTTTAAATTATGGTCATTCGTATCGGGTATTCATGTCGGGTTTAGATTAGAATTATTTTATCAGGTATTCATGTCGGATTTTGAATAGGGTCATTCGTATCGGGTATTCACATCGGGTTAAGATTAGGTTCATTCGTATCGGGTTAAGATTAGGGTCATTCGTATCGGGTTTTCACCTTTTTTAAATTTTTCATAATTTGTTAGTTAATCTCATATTTATTTAAAGAGAAATTAAAACTACACACCCCGGGCAACGCCGGCCGCCCATACTAGTATATAATAATCTTAGATTCTTTAATATCTAATTGCTAAATGGTTTTGATCCCAATAATAATGCTCGAGAGTTGTAACTTTTTTTTTCATTTTTTTTTTATGTCATTAGGCTATCATCCGAAAACTTATATGGTTTGGTTTTTATAATAGAAGATTAACATTTAAATGATAATAAAATAATTAATCGTATATTAATTACGTTATGGGTAAATGAAAGTTAAATTATCACCCAAGAGGGTTGACTCAACTGGTTAATGTGGAAGTTCATATTAAGTTGTCTTAGTCTCAGGTTCGAATCCACTCAGTGGCAACGTGGGAGGAATATTAGATTAAGACATATTCCACTTGAATTAGAGCCTATCACACTAATGCGTCTAAATGATGTGTGTGGTTATTGCTTACACCCGGGGTTTATCAGAGTACACCAAAGGTAGCGGTTGTATATTCTCATGTTGCCAAAAAATGAAAAATAGAAGAATATTATGATTATGATAAAGTTGAATGACAATTAAGTAGGTTTAGGTATATACCGAATTGACGTTAGCTCCAATTGACCTTAACTCTATTATGTTAGGAGATTGTATATCGACATATCTATCTATACTAATGTAATTAAAAGGCGGGCGTTGTTGCAACGGCAACGTGCCAAGTAAGCATGCCAAATGACATTATATAAAAGGTCATAAATACAATCAATGCCAACTTGACATGCATTAAAATCTAATAAAGTGATTTATTTTTGTTGATAGCCATATAAATGCAATTAGATTATATACTAATCAATATTATCAAGAAAAGAAAAACTAATAACAAGATAAGTTATAAAAATTTCCGGACATCACCGGGGTCAAAAACTAGTATGATATTATGATCTGTGAAATATCATAGCGAAACACCTTTTAAAATGTACTATAGATAATTAGCTAGCATAGATGCTAACGATCACTTTTTTTTTTTTTTTTTGTTATGATGCTAACGATCACTTAAAATACCAAAAGCCACTAAAAACTGTCACGTTTGCCGGACAGGTCCGAAATATAAAGCTGGAAGCCTGGACCATCTATTATCAAGATTTGCATCCCCGCTTTAGCCGATGCAAAGGTAACAATTGCCTTTGGAAAGAAAGAGAATGTTTTTTTCTCACACACCAACAAGTTAAGCATGGCTGCTATGTCCTACAGGAATATTTCTAATTAATAACAAGTTTGAATTTATCAGGAGGGACCTCCATGTTCTTTCCTCCAATTTAATTACAACTTGCAAGTCGCCATATTAGATGTTAACTTTATGCATGTATGGATTCGATTTCTGGAGTTTCTGTTACAGTACTTTTATAACTAAACCCACAAAGTGATCAGGTAAATAAAAAGTGGACGAACTTGGTAAGAAAGTAATTGTTTTCATTGAAAGCTCAAGGTTCACACGTACGTATCATATCTCAAACCGTTTACAATGCGGTACTCAACTTATTAGCTAGAGAAGAATGACGTAACAATCACGTAAATAATATAGTGGACAAGTTTGTATAACTATAACAATAACAACGTCACAAATAACATTCTGGAGTGACTGAGTGGTCTCTTTTATAGTCCTTGCAATAATCATATACCATGTAGCGCTTGTAAACCCATCCCATAGTGAACATTTGCTTCCTTGTTAGGCCACCGCGGCGATAGGGAGAGACTGAAACTGGATGACACCACAGGGGAGCATATGCAGAGCAACCACCTGTTTTAAAGTTAGTGTACTGAGCCACAAATGGTTGATAGCGATAATCGGCTTTGTATTTCCCATCGTCAGTTGCCCAAGATGAAGCATCCCATATTGATCCATACAGCCACATTGGTCTTAGTGGGAAAGTCGCGTCGCTTTTTCGTGGATATCTCCTTATAGGAACATCATCCACTAGAAATCTACATATAAAAAGGCGACATATTGTTAGAAAGATAAATTACATATAAGAGGTCAACATGTATTTCGGGTCTATTGATATAGGGAAATGAGATAGCTTTATCGGATGGCATTCAAATTTGGCGTAATCCTCTCACACCTATTAGGAAAATAATCTCCCAATTGATATGAGCTACCTCATGTGCGAAGACGACACTCAAATTGGATATCACCATGATTATACAAGGTGTAACGGTTTATTTTACTTTTACATGCATTTGAGTTTCGGCTATAGTTAAATGTTCTTAGCTTACTAGATTCCATTTAAACGAGCAGATTGCTATTTTTATTTAAAGAAGGAAAAAAAATTATGGTAAATGTTAACAATTTTTTATATAATAGGAAAAACCTGTTGTAACGGTACAAACAAAAGGTCATTAACAATTTCACTTTTTCAAACAAATTTCCCTTTTAAGCTAAAAAGGCAACTTAAAATCTTAATGGGTTAGATTATGATCGATAAGACTGCTTTTTTACTTTTACACATTTAACTAACGTCGACCGACGAGTCCTAAATAGCCTAATCGTTCACTAAGTAATTTAGTTGGATAGGAAAAGGGAATTCCGACTTGGATATGGTCAAAGTGACTTCTTTTACTCATCTTGTGACTGTTTCTTTTAATTAAGGAAAACTTTCCCAGAATAATCTCGACTTTGCATAGTAATCCATTTTTTATTCCAAATTTGAATTATTACTTAATATTCCCAAGTTTCCCTATTTTTTTTTTTTGGTTTTTGTTCCAATCACCAATTAACAGGTTTAATAAGTAAAAGTTCGTTGACGTAGCACCACAATGCCAATGATGAGGGTAAATTGTCCTTTACATGAGTAGAGGATAATTACACGCATCTCCTCCCTCCATAATACTCCCTCTGGTTTTGTTTATTCCTCATAAAGAGTGTTTTCACGTTTGTCGATGTACAATTAGTATGCTAAATATCTTTAGTTATAATTTAGTAAAAATTATAAAAAAATATGATATTCTTAATCTACTTATTACGACAAATTAAACAAGATACCACATGACTATATTCTATCTTATATGTTGGAAGGTAGTGTAACATTAATCTATACTTATGAATAGTGCCTCAAAAACCTCTATGAAGAATAAACAAAACCGCGGATAGAGTAGAAGATTGCTCCCTTCTTCATCACCCTTCTACCATTCCCCCTCTGACAATGGCAGACACCCTCTCACTCATCATATCATATACAACCGCCCTACAAACATCGTTCTCACCATCCAAACAGCATAAATACTGCAGTATATCACTCACTTTAACAACCCATAAATTCAACCCCAATCACACCGAATAGACCGTCCATCCCACCACCATGCAAAGAAGCCCCTATGTTGTGAATATTTCCCTTACCCTCTATGCAATGTCCCCCCTCCCTCGTGAATCCCAATACAGCCTCAATGACTCCAAACTAAGTTCGGCCTTGACAATGAAATTCATCATGAAAGCCCTTTTTTTTACAATGCCCACTTCACCCTTTCCATCCAAGATGCTACAAACGTTGAGGCCACTTGGGATGAGAAGGTAGGGAGAGGCTGAAAGGTATGGTTGATGAAGAGGAATAGAAGATGGATGAAAGTTAGGGGTTGTCTAGATTTTTGGGTTCGGTGGTTGGATAGGTTTTGTTGGGGGAAAAAGGAGGATTTCGAAGAAAGAGAGGCATAGGGAAAATTATCTGGGGCTAGAGTGGGGGCAGATTAAGGAATCTGCATTTTTTCTTATGCAGAAGCAATGAGAAGAAAGGGGAAAGAGTGGGAGATGATGTTAGGGAAAGGAGAAACAGGAGCTAAACTAAGATAGTGGCATGAGTGACCAATATTGAACTAGTGTTCCAAATGAATTGAAAATGTGAAAAGAAATTAACAGAACTAGGGAAATGCACTAAACTAGTAAGCTCAACTAAACTGGTGAATTAAAATAAGCTATTGAATTGAATTAAACTAGTGAGCTCAATCAAACTGAACTACTAAGCTTAAATGAATTGAACTAGTGAACTATGTTGAACTAAACTAAAGAGTAGACTAAACTACTGGGTTAAACTTAGCTAAACTATTGACTTGAACCGAACTAGTGAAGTGAACTAAAATTAACTAACCCATTGAGATGGACTGAGATGGTGAACTGAAGTAAACATGCCACTTGATTTAAACTAGTAAATTGAATTCAATTTGCGATTTGAGCTAAACTAGTGAGTTAAATTAAAGTAAACTGACATAGTGAACGAAAATGAACTAACAAACTGAACCAAAACTAGTGAGATGATACAAACTAATGAGCTGGAGTTAACTAGTAGGTAAACTAAACTGAACTAGAGTGTTTAATTGTTTCCCATTTACCAACCTTATAGCCAGTAAATCGATGTCTTATGGAGTAAATTTATTTTTGGCTAATTTAAAGGTTTCAACTCTGGTATAAGGAGAATTATGTCATTTAATAATCTTTTATAGTTATTTTGTAGTTAACACAGCTTGACTTCTGATTTTTCGTTTGTTTATGTGATAGGAGGAGATGAACTTCTAATGTTTTATGGGCAAACTTTTGAAATTCTAAGTTTAAATCTCACGTCAACATTTTTGATAGGTCACCTCGTTTTATCATATAACCGAGTATTTCTCTTATTGTTTATGCACTAGGTAATTAATTCAATTTATATAGATTCATGTACGGCATTAATTAAGATTGAGAGATGTAGGTTCATGCATATCTCTTACTTTCTTACCTTTTTTGTTTTTTGAAGGAGCATATCTTTTAGTTACTTTTATAATTCTGAAATTGTATCTTTCATAAATAACAATTACCGAAAATACAATTAAGTTGTATCTTTGATGACATTTAGTTGTATCTTGCCACATAACTTACATATTATTGACTGACATCAGATTTCTAGATACTCTTATAAGTCCAGATGTAGTACAAAATAACAATGACTGAAAATAAGCAAATTCCTTCCAATAAAATAAAAAGGAAAAATTCATAAGAATTTAGATTAAATTATGAAAAGACAATTCTCTTTTAATCAAATTTAGACAGTTCTCTTATAATCAAATTTAAGAACTTAAAAATTACAATAGTTTTTTTTTTTAATACAACAATGTTAAAATTTAAAGAAAAAGGGTTTGAGTTGACTATAATCCATGAAACATGATGGTGAAAATCAAAAGGCAAAGCGAAAGGAATAATCACAAATAAGTTAATGCCAAAATGCAATAAGTTGCTACTTTGGGGCGGTGGCAATGATTTATAGGTATTAGGTAGGGAAGAAAATATATTTACTCACATGATCTCCTTTGGACTCCAGAAGATGGCATAATGATGAAATCCCTTTGTCGGATTAAACCAAAGATGAAACTTCATCTCTCTTCCAATGATCTTGCCATCTCCACTCCCTCTTATGTAAACATTTGTCTGCAGGACATATGGTTCTCCAAAGGTTGTCCCCAGAAATTCCATGTCCACTTCATCATGGTAGCCAGGATGAGCTTCACTGTTAGATAGCTGCAAATCATATAACCCCCAAATTAAACAATCGCTGAGCATTCAATAAACACGTACTAAGGTACTTCTCGTATTCGAAAAATGCTGCAACATCACCGGCCGTGGCATTGAAAAACTTAATGATCTAACGGATGGTAGCCGGCTGATCATCAGTTAATTTAGGTTCATTAGGGTAGTTGGTAGTCCGGTTAATTCAGTATCGTTTATATTGATACTGATTTACGTGATAAGAATCAATAATTATTGCTTTTAGTCTAAACCTCTGAACTTCAACAACTCGTAATTTTACCAAAAACGACCAATGTCCAAATATTTTTTTTACCAAAAACTAAAAAGAAGCAATTTTTGATATAATTATGCAATCTATATTGCTGTCCCTTGAAACTTAAGAAAACTACTTTCCACTATAACAAGTGTGATAGCTAGTGCGGTTCGAGTGTTGTAAAATAAAACCAACTTAAATCGTATACAACATACATGTCAAATTTAACTTCTATTACGAAACACGGGCTTTGAATGTTAACTAAAACTAAATGTACGAATTGTATGTATGTAGCTTATAAGCAGAATGTGATTATGTGATAGTTTGTGTGTGACTTGTTCTTTATTGGTTCATAGACGAATATAGGTTCTCCGAGATCATATCTATGTTGATGACCGACCGAACGTAATTAAGATAGCTAATCTCTAAGGCTAAACTCTAAACTACACAATGTACTCCGTATGTACCCTACCTCCTTAACGGGTTGAGGGTTGGAAGAAGAATCATTACGGCTCGTCTTGACAAAGTTAAGTTGTCAAATCAAGTAAAACATGCAAATTTATGTTTATCATTTTTTCATGACCATTTTTTATTTGTGTTTAAATTAGCAGTAGTCTGTTAATATTAAAAGACGGTGTCTTCAGTATGATCGTCTTACAATGGCCCGTGATTAATTAGTGGAGATCACTTATGTAATGTCGGCATAAAGTTTGTACGGAAGAATCTACTAATTAGTGAAAGAGATAGGAGGGCCGTTTATAAACTTCATTAGTTGATCTGCATTAGCCTAAGGACACTTGTGCTTGGGTTTAGGGAGAAAGGCAAAATGCCAAAATATGAAACAACAAAAACATCACAAGAAGATTGTGACAAAGCAGCCCCACTAGATTGCGAACGCCCATTATAAATTTCTAAGCAGGAAAACACCAATAATAGTAGCTAGTAACAATCAATAATGTGGCAAATAAGTCAGATCGAAAATGTGGCTAGCATAGTTTCAGTCCAGTTCTCACATAGAAAGCTGTTATGACTCCGGCAGTGTATCCAGGTTGCAGCTTAATGGATGCACCAAAATAGCCCGATCGATATGGGCGAACTGATTTGAACCCGCTTCCTACAAATCCAAGTTATTTAATCATTAACATACAAAGCATGTTTTAATCAACACTCCCAACTTCTACAAACTAAAACTGACCTTGAACATTGGGACGTAAGATTATACTAAAGCCAATGTCCATCTTTTTACGTAGTAAAATAAAAAAGGTGCGCGTCTCGTACTCGATCACTTAATTTACTATATTCTATAATCTATATATGATATAAATACGTAATTTATATATATGCGTGATACAAAAAGATACTGCAGAGTGTAGATATTTGTAGTTGATTCATGCAGTAACATCATTTTGAATCCATTCGCTTAGTGAGGTGTTTCTAGAGCACGTTCAAGATTTTCTAAGTTGAATATATAGTTACCTGAATTTCTGTCAAGCCAGATTGTCAAGGCATGTTGGTCTAGCCTTTGATGCTGATAACCCCATAGATTTCTGAAACCTTGCGAAAATCTGATGGACCTAAACTTACTGCTAGGGTAGTAGCCAGGTGACGGTGGCCATGAAGCAATGCTTGGAGATAAAATAATAAGGAGGAGACAACAAATGAAGAAGAGCCGAGACATGAAAAGATAGGAAATGAATAGACTGTATGTATACAGATGAGAATTAAGTTGAGCAGATTATTATGTGTAATATATAGTGGAAGAGTCAGTGTGATCGAGTGCTTGTGAGCCAGTTGTAGGTATGTGTACTAATGGAAGACGCGAAGAGTATGGCAGAAATAGTCCAGTATAAATGCGAAATTTCTGATATGTGAAATGTGGGTAGGCCCATCCTGGACATGAATGACAGGGTGGACAGTGATAGAATGAAAATACAAGCATTTTTTTCTTCTTAAGCGCAATATGAATATTTCTCGATTTTTTTCTTCTGAATTATTTTGTGGCGTCAACTCTTAATACTACCTTTGAACCACTCAATTACCCATATCTAATTTTTGACACTAAACTTTTATTATTAATAAACCAAAATATATAATCAAAAAAATAATATAAAATATGCTTACATAAAAGTAATTGTAATATGCATCTATCAATTATAGATTCGTAATATTTTCAAATTCATTTTGTGAGTGATAAGTAATCAAAATATGACCTCGGCAAGTGTGAAAAAGCACATGTGGAAATATGACTGGTTCAAAAGGGAGTACAAGTTTAAAGATTTGTTCACACTCCCCGACCCTAAATCCTAAATCTGACACTAAGACTAAGTTTATTGGTGACCCTCAAAGTTGAGGGTCACCAATTTTTTTATCATACTTTTAGTTGCCACATACCCCACTTTTACCCATGACATTCTAATTTTATTTTTGCACTTCATTGGTGACACTCCCACCTTCTTGCCCCTCTTCTCTCTCTCTTACTTTATGATACCCCATCAACATTCTCTCACATATCTTAATATCTTAATAATTTTATCTAATGTTTTTAGTGGTTGTTGTAATTATTATTATTATTATTATTATTATTATTATTATTTATTTTTTGTGTAATAATTAATATGAACTTAAAATTACCACTTTTAATTGAGAATTATAAATTTTGAATATATTACAATGCATAAATTAGAAAAATGAAATTACAATACAAAAATTAGAAAAATGAAAATTACAATACAAAAACTAGAAAAATGCAAAAATTAGGAAATTAAAATGAAAATTACAATGTGAAAATTAGAAAAATACATAGATTACAATACGAAAATTAGAAAAATGCGAAATTTAGGAAATTAAAATGAAAATTACAATGTAAAAATTAGAAAAATACATAGATTACATATTTAACTATTGTTACCGAACTTTTGCCAGATATGCTCGATCAAATCACGCTTCAGTGCGTTATGTGTATCTCGATTGCGAAGTTCATCCCTATTACTCATATACTCTTTTATGTCTATAATTCGAGAACCATTTCCGAGAGGTATATTGAGAAATTCCTCATCTTGATTAACTTGTTGCATTCTACCTCGCGTCCTCCTTAATCGAGGTCGGTCATTGATGAATTCACTTGGATCATAATAGTGAAGATATGTATGTCGTTCATCCTCCACTATCATGTTATGCAAAATTATACAAGCCTTTATAATTTTACCCATTATTTCCGGATCCCAAACTTGACATGGCCGACGAATATATGCAAATCGAGATTATAAAACTCCAAAAGCGCGCTCAATATCTTTTCTAGCAGCCTCTTGATGTTGAGCAAACAACTTGTGTTTTCGAATTTGTGGAGCATTTATCGATTTCACAAAAGCCGCCCATTGAGCATATATGCCATCAGTGAGATAGTATCCCATATCATATTGATTATTATTCACCACATAATTCAATTTAGGTACTCTACCTTCTAAAATATCATTAAAAACTGGAGAACGATGGAGCACTGTAATATCATTATGTATACCTGGTGTTCCAAAGAATGCATGTCATATCCATAAGTCGTATGATGCAACAGCTTCCAAAACCACCGTTGGCTTGCCACTTCTTCCTGTATATTGTCCAACCCAGGCGGTCGGATAATTTTTTCACTCCCAATGCATGCAATCGATACTTCCGATCATACCTAGAAAACCACGTTCTTCAGCTACATGAAGCAACCTTGTCATATCTTCTTCATTAGGCTCTCGAAGGTATTCTTCACCAAAGTTAGATATGACACTTTCTACGAACAACTTTACTCAATCGTAGATATTCATCAACTGCGTCAGATGAATATCCATAGGCCAACATCCGTAGAGCTGCAGTGTATTTTTGTAATGGTGAAAGACCTAGCATACCAGTTGCATCAGGCCTTTGTTGAAAATATACATTTCAATTGGTAAGAGCATTGACAATACGAAGAAATATATGTTTCTGCATACGAAATCTAAGACAAAAGATATTTGGAGGATAGACCGGATTTTCGACGAAATAATCATTCATCAAACGTGAGTGAACATCCTCACGATCTCTTTCTATAAATTTCCTACGGGCTCTAGGGGTTAGATTTGGTAGTTGGTTTACATTTGAGTAATTTTCGATCACAGTTTGGAGTTGATAATCTTGTTGTTCAACTCGTGTTTGCCATTGGTAGAAATCAGTAAGTCGTTCATTCCAAGTAATGACATTTGAAGAACCAGACTGAGAACTTGAGTCTGTTGATCCCTCATCTGATGACATTTTGAAAGCGAGGTTACAATTGAGAGAAAATAGAAGAGAAGTAAGATTAGAGTGTAAGTTTGGTTTCACTGAGAGGGGTAGATGTAGATGTAGATAGGCAAAAAGTTGTGGTTTATGGAGAACCACGTGAATTATGAAAAATGTTGTGGTTGATGATAACTCTTCATTGCATTAGCTACCTTCCAAAGTATTTTCATCCATTCGTTTATCTGAACATCATGAATGCTGACAAAGGTAGTTGTTTGATTATGACTCTTCAATGAACTAGTATCTTCCAAAGTAATTTAATACATTCATTTGATAATGTTTATATAAATGAATTTTGATAAATAGAGTACAATTGAATAGACAACACAATGTAGTAACATGTGATAGTTTGAATACTTATTAAAGCATACATTACGTAAATGAAATGACATAAACTAATGTAGCATAAATGAAAAATTAAATAAACGGAATAACATAAGTGAAAAAAATAAACTAATGTAGCATAAATGAAATTACGTAAGTGAAATAACATAAACTAATGTACCATAAATGAAAAATTATATAAACGAAATTACATAAGTGAAATAACATAAACTAATGTAAAAAGAGCTAAAAAAACATAAGTAAAGCAACATAACATGAATTGAGACTTACATAAGTGAAATAGATGAAAACTAATACTTTTTCCCATAAATCAACTCCAAGAGATCAAGCTTTATTTGTTCTTCCGTTGGGGTCAAATATGCTTTTGCCATCAATGTGTTTAAGACTTGTTTGTCACCTGCCAAACCTCTTATCCTTGCCTTCTCCAACATTACATCGAGCCTTTTGTTTTCCAATTGTCAATCAAGTTCAATCTTAGTTTTCATGACCTCGGATTCTACTTTTCTAGTGATGTTCATTTCAAAAAGTTGTTTCGAGAATTCACAACTTGAAGAAGAATCGGAAATTTTTGCTTTCCCTTTTCTTTTAGTAATGTCTCCACCTTCGGGTCTAGGTATAGAACTAGTAGGTGTTTCACTAGTTGGTGTTGCACTAGTAGGGGTTTCGGGGTTTGATGGTATAAAGAACTCACCACTTTCGTTGAGCCTTGACCTTTTTGAGCTACCACCACTATGAATATTGGATCCCCATTGAAATAAGTCTCATGATTTGGAATAACTTCCAACCCTTGGATTTGCCATTTTGGATGTTTCATCAAGACTTTTTTAAATACATCCAACTCATGATACTTACCATTCATTTCACGATGATATAACTTTTGAGCTTCAATTTCAACATCGTGCAAGTTTGTTCCGCTATGAGGTCGACCAAGAGCTTGCTTGTAATTAGAAACCCACTTGTTGGCATTGGAAATAATTCGCTTAGCACGGCTCTTCATTGCATTCATGGTTTTTAGCCCAATTTCCCTCGGATTTTCTTGATGACTTCCTTCATATAATTTCACAATTCGATCCCAGCTTTTGCAAATGTAATGTGACTTTTGGACAAAACTTATGGACAAAACTTATGAAAATAGACCAACATATGTGGTCACTTGATTTTCATTCAGCTTAAGGAGCAAATACATATTACATAGCTATTGCAACAACCATTGTGCTTTAAAGTAACCAAATTGCAATAGCTACTGTAAAAAGTAATACTATTACATACAAAGCCCTGATCAGATTATCTTCCCTACTTGCCCTAACTAGCAGTTTTTCCTTCAGTTTTGCATTTTCTTCCTCAACAACCCTTCTTTTGAACTTTTGCTTTTCAAATTTGCCCTCCATTTTCTGCAAATCAGCTTTCACCTTTGTTGTTTCTTGCACCACTTTT
>CAAKMY010118921.1:11346-21758 GCA_901111285.1 Corrigiola litoralis | reverse complement strand
ACTACTAGCTAGGAATGTTCTAGTGTTTGGATGTAGAGGAAACCTTAGCTGACTGATGTTGTGTACTATCAGGTGACTGCAGTGTTTTAGAGTTTGACCAGGGATTAGGACCTGTAAGTCAGCTGTAACTCTAGTAGTACCATAGAGTTAGGAAACCTGAAAATACGTTCTAGAATCATTAATGGCATTTTGGTAATTTTGAGCAAAACTCGGATTTTTGGCATAATTGAGAAAAAACGGACCAGAGACATTCTGGGCCCAAGCCCTGGGCTGCGTCATGGGTTAAGATGCAGCCTTGAGCCCAAGGCTGCGTCATGGGTTGAGGTGCAGGCCAATTTTGGCCTGTCTCCTGCTCTGGCCTGTCTTGGTGCAGGCTTGGTCCAGCGCTTCGTTTTTGATTATTTTCTGATTTTATGTTTTTTAATGCGAGATAACCTGAATAATTGGTGCTTCGGGTCTGTGGAGTGTAGACTCGATCCAATATAAGTGTAATATATTATTTCAATGTATATTTGTGGCCTATTTAATCAAATGCGGCTATAAATGGAAATGTGGTTATAAATGGAGATGTGACTTGAATTAGCTAACTTAGATTGTCGTTTAATCGCTATTCCAGGAAACCAAGCTTGCCTTGGCTCATTACTTCGTCTAGGATTCATTATTAGGCGTTTTAAGACAATGTGACACATTGGGGTGTCTTCACACATTGATATGCACACACCCAAATTCTTTGTTAGATTGAAGAAATTCACCCTATATAATCCTGCCAAGGAAACCTTAAGTTGTGAACTCCCGCTCGAATTTATAGAGGCAACAAAACTGTGAAAACAATTGATGATAAAGATGGATGTACTTTGATTATGGTGTGCAATTGATGTAGATTTATACATTATTAGATTCAAGCATGAGTATGGTATAAGGTCTGAAGGTCAAGTTCAAAATAACGTTTAAATATAAGTAAGACTTAATATGCTTGTCTAGTTGGTGATTGCGTGTATATGAATTGTGCAATGCGTTAACGTGAATTACCCAATATGATTGTTTAGTGTGAAGAATGAAGATGAATGTACTTATTTTTGTTGTCTAATATTAATTATTTTCACTACACTTCTTAGTGAACATTTATTTGTGGTCAAACCAATGAATAGTAATTAACCAATGAAATTAATGGTGGTAGATTGATTGGTGATAGACTTATTGTGGCTTCAATGCATATTACCTTCTTAGATATACAAAGTCAATTCTATTAGATGATTATGTAACATGCAGCCGGACGACTTGGCGCATTATTGTGATAAGAATGACTTTTAATATTGGATGGATAGATAGATAGATATATATGAGTTTGAGTACGTTCTCTTATTGGAGGAAAATTGAGAAGCGATCCTCTCGCTCCATGGTACCGAAGTAAGCAAGGTTAAAGCCAGTACTACAACAGCTGACTCAATGTACACCATACTGATATATAAGAATCTTCTGCAGAACTTCAAAAGGTTTTTCAGAAACAATGCTTAATAACACTCTTATCGTCTCCTACTTAGCTCTCACGGCAACGAAAGTTGCCGGTACTCTAAAGCACAGTACACTTAATCTTCTAGATTATACCCTCCTTACTTTTGTACATAATGGGTTGTATTTGTACACGGGTCCCCAATTTTCTAGATATTGAACTGCAGTGAGTCAAATTGACCACATATTGTTCACCACCGTTTAATAGTTGCACAAATATTCGTCTTTTTAGATCCCCCCTGGATGCTTCACCAAAAAGAATAGCCAAGTACTAGATTATACTTAAATATTAAGTTTTGCTACTCAAGCAGCTTGTTGCAGGTGCCAACACCAACAGCTGCAGCAAGATGCCAAGCTGCATGAAGGAATGGAGTTTCTGGGAAAACATCATCTGCAACAAATAGCACACCCCCTAACAACGAACATGCCTTGTGTACATTATGTGCCATTCTAAGCTCTGGATCTTTCAATGCCCTTTTAGCAAATGCTACCTGCGAATACAGATGCTTTACTTTAGATAGAACAAGCAGAAATCATACAAGTTGAACTACAAAAACACAACCGTTGTACATTGTACTAGACAGAACATAGTCAACAAAGTAACTGAGTCCTTAACTGCCTGGAATTCGCAGGCAGCCCTACACCCCAGCGAACCTCAGCCCAGGGATTGTGGAAAGAGATGAGACATGCTGCGATTAGCATATATATTTTCATTCTTTTACTTTGTCAGTATTGGGGGTGGCAGTTGTCGCATGCATGCCTAAGCTCCAAACAAGAGAGTTCAGTTTTCAAGTGATCATCGATCAACTAATAACCCTACTCCGGTGCCTATTGGTCCCTAAAATTTATAAAATTTCAGTGAAACATACCAGGCCATGTGATTAAAAGCACACTATCCTTGAGCATCCTTCTTAGAAGAAACCACTATCTTTATCAAGTGTCCACAAGGACAAAATAAGTGGATAACGCTGATAATTGAGACCTCCATTCTGAACAAAGCCCAAACTCATCTTTGCAGCAGTTTCTACATATATCCCTATAAATGAGATCACTATTCTTTTCCTTTTTTTTGTGTGGCTGGGAGAAGAGAATGTACGTTACGGAAATGTAAGAGGACAAGACCCAGAATGTTGCAGCCAAAGGAGTAAGTGGTAGAATAGGCACTAATTGAGGCTGAACTCTTCTTTTGCTGCTGTTTCTACAGATATACCTATCAATGTGGTCACCAAGTTACAAGCATCAAATCTTGTAAGTTACAGAGAAAAGTGTATATATCTGACTATTTCATAAGCACGGCTTCACAAAAGCTCTTTTATCTACTCTAAAGAGAGTTGGGGGAGCTTTTTTTTTGGGGGGGGGGGGGGTGGGGGGGGGGGGGGGGATGTGGTGGGAAGTGCTCAAGGAAATAATACCAAACAGATCAGATAAGATTTCGAGTGGCAAAAGGTCGAACTGAACTCCAAATATTTGGTTCAGGAAGCAGAGCCTGAAGCCATAACTGCAATCACCATCTACTGAATCACATATAAGCTGACAGATAGAAGAGTGGGAAACTACCTCCATTAAGCCAGTATGAACAACTGAAACCATCAGTGGCTGGAAGGGTAGACATAAAGCCGAAGCAGCCATTAAAAATTTTGGATTTTCATTTCTGAGTGCTCTGGAAAGACACTGCAAAAACTCCAAAAAGGTTTGTGGGTTACTGAAAAGGAATATTAGAGTTTCATATAATACATATATGTTGACATAAAAGAGATTAAAACAAGCCTGACATCTAAGAGTAAAACAAGCATCTCATAAATTCATTCGCTTAGTGCACTATACCGATTACACATAAGTAAATATAAGAAAAACAGAAAACCAAACTGCTAGCTCTCGCACTCTAACAACTAGCAAGCATAAGGAAAATAGGTCTGTAAGTCAGTCATCTAACATTGTAATTACCTCATTGACACTGGTTTGGTCACAGACTAGCGGCTACAATTTCAATAATGTTCTAAATCCCGTAGCTCGTTAGTACTTGAGTAATAGAAATGATAAATTTTTTTTATGTACATAGAACAGGAGTAATATAAAAATCTAGATGGATAACAACATGGATCTAATGTTTGTTGCCTTAAAAAAACTACTATAGTATTATTCACAACTAAAAACTACTTATAGATAATGAAGGTTGATAAAGTGTAATGAAAGAATCTGATGATACAAAATGCTGCTAAAGATCAAGGGTCTACAAAACTGCAATATCATCATTAGGAAATGTAGCCTTTGTTTCACTCACCTAATACTAAGTTACCATATAAAGTGACGTCCCAAGCTGCTTTCTGGGTAAAAAGCACGTAGGCTGAAATATCCGATCAGAAGGTCTTGACTTATGTGCTCCTTCTCGGGAATAATACTAATCAGCGACTTAGCTTCTGACATACCCAAAAAAAGAGAGATGACGTTTTACAGATATTTTAGTTATTGCACAGAAAACCTCTAGAACTAGATTTGACAAGAAATATATGCTTCTCGATCACGTGAGCTTCTTTTACTACATCACCAAGCCCATTTCTTCTAATAGGGTTGAGAACTCACGCTAGGCTCTGAGATAAACGGTCTAGTATCAGGTGAAAAGCAGAAAGTAGTTTTGATGTTCGGACTCGTTATCCCCAATCCGACACGGTTGTGTATCCGGGTGTCAGACTCGGTTAATTTCAAAAATTTGCAAGTTTTTAGCCTAAAATGGAGTATCCAGTGTTTATACTCATATCCGTGTGGAAAGTAGCAGACATGGGTACTTGAAAAAATCGAAGAGTCCGAGCTTCATAGGAAGGTAATATTTTAAGCCGATCTGAACTCTCAAAAAGTTCGGGTTTGAACAAAGGACTATATATCTGTTAAATTTAACCGTTGGAACGAAGCACAGATCTTGGGTAAAAACAAACGTGTGTCACAAAAGCAGAATTGGCTGCAGCTACTTTTGCTTTTTTAGCCCATATCTTCCCAAGTTCCTCACCTCCACATGCTTCGCCCTCGCCTTTTTCTCTTTCATGCGTTCACCGTCCCTTTTTTCCTTTCTTCCAGGAACTGTGATCGTGTCTGGGGACACTGTTCATCAAACGACCGTCCACAATGGAAGAACTCATCCATGAACGTTCGTGCTGACAAACTAAGGCCTAAAAACAGCCATTGTGGCTGCTCTAAGGTGCCAAGCTATAGAAAGTAAAAACTGTTCAGAAAAATTGTTTAGTGCTCCATGTTTTGCAGTTTGAAAGTCTTGTGGGTGTATTTATTTAATTTATTAGTTTTTAAACATATTTAGAAAATTTCCTTAAATACATTTCTTTTGTCAAAAAGCTAGTATAAAGAGTTCCTAATTAATTTAAGTTTACCACAAAGAGCTAACACTCAGTCTTAAGCTGCTTTAACAACAAAAGCAAGATCAGCAAACAAAAAGCAAGACACAAGTTCAAGTCAAACTTACCACAGTTGTAGTTGCTATCATGGAATAATCAACCCATCTCAAGAACTTCCTTATTCTCCCCCTTGAACAATGATACAAGCTCGAGGCGACTCCAACCCCGATCAAAGAATTAGCATACAACTTTGAATTCAGATTATTCCTGCAACATCGGATACAAAAAGTGGTAAGTCACCATAGAATAATTTAAAAAGATAGTCCATGAAAAGACATTGAAGAACCTGCCTTGGTGTCTGCACTCCAAGAGCAATAAATGGGAGAGAAGTGACAACATTAGCAACTGTTTCTGTAATGCTGTGATCACCTACAAGTGAAGCAAGACGGCTTTGGTTTACTTTTCTGGCAACGGAAACAATATTTACAGATCTAGCCACTTTAGGTAAAAGAGGAAATTTTTCCTATTACCAGTTAGGGTACAGTGGACAGGACTCAAACGAATGGATATTTGCTGGCGTACATTTCTGTTAAAAAAGTAAAACAAGCCAGAACTATTACCATACGAATGCCAAAAATTAACATAGATACCATTTTTAAGCGAAACCTATTATTCTTCTGGTTGCTACTTGCTACCAACACAAATTGAACTAATGAACAAGTCAAATATGATAAATAAGCAGTTAGTGAACTATGAAGTTTTTTTTGTACTCACTGCATTAGAAAATGTCCGTTAGCCCCAGTAGTTGATCTTTCACATGTTGATCTTCGGTCCCCATGTTGAGTGACCTCCTCAACAGAAAATGGAGAATGCGGAACAACTTGCACTCCATGCACACCTTCTAGTGCTCCATTAGACTTGATAGCACTCTGGGGACCCATCCTCTCCTACTGTCTAAACATCAACTGCCTACCTACAATAACTTGCAGGTAGCAGTTAAAGTCTTGAAGATTTGTTGTCAGTTCTTGACAAGGCCCGACTTCAAATCAGCTATTCTGTGACAGCACATAGGGAGCGTAATATAAGATAATTTTTCATAACAAAAGAACGAAAATAAACAGAATGTGCAAGGTGCAAGAAATCCTTAATCAGTAGTTCAGTAAGGAACGATCACATATCTTCATTTCATTAACCGCAGAAACATCAGCCTAGAAGTATGATAAAAGTCCAAGACACTCTCATTCTATATACTAATATGTAAAGGACCAAAAAGCTTCTGTCTCATCTTTTATCAAAATCAAGAGATTGGAAAAATAAAAATAGTAAGCCCAAAAACGAAGGTCATGTCAATGGTTTTCAATTTCATCTTATTATTCTTGTGCATCTTAATATTTTAAACTTTGTAGAAAACTAGAGATTAAGGTCTAATCAATTTGCTTTCCAAATTCCGAAACACCAAATTCAAGGGAAAAAGTCATGAAAGAATTTAGGATAAGTACGGGAAAAAGGTGGTTGAGCAAGACAAGAAAAGAGTTCCTTAGATTCTGTACTCCTAGAAAGGGTTAGGGAAAGTTAATAGAGTTTTATTGCACTCCTACTATAAGCCATGTCATTAACTTACACACAGATAAAACCACTTCAAAATTGAAAAAGCACAATTAGCATCTGCCATAATATATTAATATCTATCTGATTACGGAGTACATTCCAAGATAGAGTTATCCAGTTATTTAACAACTTAATTAAGAGAAGACAAATGCACTTCGAATACATATCTTCCTCTTGAACAGCTTGTTATTATGACTTATTTAATTCAAACTCTCAAAGCCATGAGTTATTTGCTACTTTAACAACTTGTTTAGTAATGAAAGAATTGGGTGGAAAGGAAAGGAAGTGGAAGGAAACTGGTCACTTTGCAATGTTTGGGTCTAATAATTGGCTAGGATTTGGGAGGAACGAAAGGAAAGGGAAGAAAATGGCAGGAAAGTTTCTTAATAAAAGTCTCACTTTCCATTTCTCCCAAAATTGGTGGTATTGGACGCAAAGGAAGTTGATGCCATGAATTCTCATCATATCTTCCAATTCCTTCACAAATAGCTAGCCAAATATATAAATTCTTTCAATTCCTAGAATGTAAAGCAAACAAGGAAAACACTACTTCCTTTCCTTTCCAATCATTCTAAGAAACCGAACTGTAAAGAGCTAACAACAAACAACAAAGCCTTAATTCCTACAAGATTTGGGGTCGGCAAAGATCGTCATGTAACTGTAAAGAGGCAAGCTTTTAAAAAGTTTGTCACTTGAGAAGCGCCATTCAAGCAAAGTCCAAGCTGGAAATACCATAACCAATTTTAATCACACAGCTGCAAATTTATCCAACAAAAATTATTTTTTAAACTAGACAAAACAGCCAACAGTACGCACCATGTTAGCCATTCCTAAACAACCCAAAAAGGAGCGATTATACTTCTGCTCACCAATATACCAACAAATCAACATCAACAGCACATGATTTTCTTAATTCCTAAGGCGCTCATACCCGATACAAGTAACAGAAATTCTTAGAATGACCCTCTACTTTTAGTAGACGAGCTCCATGCAAGCTAAATCAACCACAACTTACAAGCCCAAGTCAAATCAGAGATACACATCCCTTTGTTGGGCTAGCATAGCCCCGTCAATTTCTATGATAAAAGTACACGGTCTTTCCCAAGACCTTTCTGAATAACACGAATAATGGACGACTAAAATCATACATCAGCATATCATAGCACACTCTGAAACTCAAATCCCATCAACCCATAATTTCTCTCTTAAAAATGTCTTGTATGACACCATCTAATTTTAAGTTAAAATTCTACGGTCCTAAATGGCCACTTTTTGGTTGAAATGAGATTGGTTACAGTACTAACACAAAGTGACCACGATATCTTAATTTATGACCACACTGTCTCCTTTAATAATTTGTGTTTATCTAAAACCAAAACCCAATATTAAGTAAAACCCATGAACATAAAGAACCAATTATCTTGCATAAAAGACAATAACGATCGAGGAGTCAGTTTGAAGTAGACGGAGCCATGCTGGTCCAATAAAGACATTTAAATCAATGACTTAACTTGGGCCTCTAGGGAGCTTACGTAAATATAGCTTGCAAAGAGTCCGTCTAGTTTTTATGAAGAATCTGTTAATAATGATTAGCAGCATAGTAATGCAGTATTAAAAAGAAGAAAAGTTAGATGAAGGAAGTAGTTAAGAGACAAACCTGACCAATTGTAAACCAAGTCCAGGAAGTTGGGAGGGAGTGGCAAGACAATGATGATGAGTTTAGTTTAATTAAGGTGATTTTAATTTAGTTTGCTTATTTATTTGTTTAATGTAGTAAGAATAAATTTGGACCAATTGTAAAAAAAGAAGGAAGGCTATATAAGGCAAAGAGATGCGGATCACAGCATAGGAGATGCGCGTGGGATAAGGAATCTTCTGCTCAAGACTCTCCCGCATATTCGCGCTGTCTCACCCCCGCCCCCATCATTTTGCTAGTTTCTACTTTCTACTGCCTTTTTCTTGCTATCGGGACCACTTGTGCCGTCCACGGTTCGGGCAATGGTTTAACCAAGGTCATGTTCTTTTCGATGGAAATGGAGCTGAACTGAATGCAACTATACTGAAATGAACTGAATAGAGTTGAATTGAACAGAACTGAACTGAATAGAGCTGAACTTAACTGAAATGCACTGAATGGAGCTGGACTGAATGGAATTGAATGCAGCTGAGCTGAATGGAACAGAATTTAACTGAATTTAACTTAACTTAACTTAAATCAAATGAATCAAATTAAAAAGGTGTGCCTAAGGAATGGAACTATGCCTTGACTGTTGACCGTGGTAGCTCCGGTGACCTGAAACAAGTAGCAAACCTACCTCGGGGGAAGTCCCGAGATACCCCTTTGATGCTAAAGTCAGATAAGAGTGACGTGCCACCTCCTTAGAGGTGAGATTCTAGTGAGAGAAAAGCTAGAGAGATTGTTGGTCAACCTCATTGATTAGTCCCGGTTAGTCGAGTTTAATTACTCTAATTAAACAACCCACAAGATTTTAATTCAATTGGATGCATGAATCAAACCTAATACAAAAGTAAATCAATAATTTACTCACTTAGCCCGGTCCTCAACTAACATTAGTTGATTTCTTGAGCCGCTTTCGGATTGATTTTCCAATCCAACCCCGAGCTCAAATCTTCAAGTGTACAAGACCTCCTCCTGTTGCACCCAAGGCTACGACTCCTCAACTTCTAGTGTTCTTACTAGAGAACCCAAGTAGGAGACCCAACTAATAATATTACTAACTCTTAGCTAATATATATTAGTAGCATTTAGGAGACGTAATATGTGTAATATTAATCTAGCTTGCAAGAGGATGATCTCTTAGTTAGGAAGACCAAGAGATCAAAACAAGTTAGAAACGAGATGAGACTATTGTGTTGTTTTTGAAGTTGTGGATCCAAGAACGATGGCTCAAGGTTCCAGTTTTGGGGACAAGTTGGGTTCGAGTTGGTTGTTGAAGTTGCATCGAGTGAAGAAGCATCAAGAATTGCTTGAGAAGCTCCTATTCCACTTGAGTAGGAGTCGGTTTGAGTGCCCAGTCGCGCAATACAAAAGAGAAGGTGCAGGTAGTTGTGTACAAGGTTCGCTCGACTTGAATGAGATATATTCGATTCGAATGAAATCTCGCTCGACTCAAATGGATCCCATTCGACTCGAGCGAACTCTTAATTTGCAAGATTTGTTTCGTTTTCCGCACGTTTTTTCTTTTTGGTTCTAGGGTTTCATTGTACGCGTTTTAGTATTCTATTTAAGCACTCTTAGGTTCATTGTATTAGAGAGACATTGATTAATGAAATTTGTGAGTTCACTAAAGATTGTTGAGATCAAAAATTGAGTTGAGGCTGACTTCAACTTTTGACTAAAGCCTGAATTGCGATTTAGTTTAGAGGGTTAACACGGATTGATGTCTGGGGTTGATCGTATTTCACGATCTATAGGTCTAGATTGTTGTTCATATATTTTATTTCATTGTTAAACACATCAAAAACACAAAAACACATATTAATTATCATGCTTAGGGTTTGAGAGTTTAATTGGTGCGATTGTTAATTAAATCGAAGCTTCCACGCGTTTCGCATAATTTGTGGTATCAGAGCTTCAGCTCTTGATTTTACCCATATGAAGCAATCATGGTTTTCTTCGAGGTTGAAGAGGGTCCAAATAGCGAGTTGATCAAACAACTCATGAGGGCAGTCAGTAGGATGACAACCACTACAAGGAATATACCTAATTTACCACCCAGGAGGTATTTGCCCACTGGCGAGTTTAAGATTCATGAACTTCCTGATTTTGAGGGTGATGTTGATCCGGAGGTGTATATGGAGTGGGAGAGAAAGACGGAGGCGTTGTTCGATTTTAAAGATGTGCATGATGATAAAATGTGCAAGTATGCTTTGAAGTTGGTGAATACCGCGTCTCTATAGTATGAGATTGTGAAGAT
This sequence comes from Corrigiola litoralis, assembly GCA_901111285.1. Lineage (NCBI taxonomy): Eukaryota > Viridiplantae > Streptophyta > Magnoliopsida > Caryophyllales > Caryophyllaceae > Corrigiola > Corrigiola litoralis. The sequence goes on along the minus strand of CAAKMY010118921.1, from coordinate 11,362 downwards.
TCAGCGTTCTAGGGCA
>CAAKMY010118921.1:0-11233 GCA_901111285.1 Corrigiola litoralis | reverse complement strand
TGGCTGAATATATTGTTGAATTTGAAAAACTTCTGCTTATGAGTGAGATTGAGGAGAAGGAAGAGCAGAAGATGGTTAGATTTGTTAAGGGTTTAAATTGGCCTATCATGAATGAGGTAGAATTGCGAACTTATAGGTCTTTTGATGCTTTGTGTAATTTGTGTTTGGAAGTTGAAAATCAGCAAAAGACTATTATGATGGCTTCTATTTTTATGCCTATGAATACGGTTGTTCGGGAAGAAGGTGAGGGTTATAAGTCCGTTGGTAAGGAGAAGAACATGTCTCAGGTTCGATGTTTCAAGTGCCAGGGGTTTAGTCACTATCAAGTTTCGTGCCCTAATAAGCGTGTGGTTACTACGAGGGAAGTGATTGAATGGCGGGGTTTTGATGGTAAGAACCTAGAGGAGGACTTGGAGGAACTGAGAACCGCCGAGGAAGACAAGGAGGATGATAAGGAAGTGGTGGAATTTGAGGCTCCAGTTGGAGAAACACTTCTAATGCGGGGTTCTTACCCTTCGATGAGTTGTTCGGAGGTGGAGGAGAGTTATGATGACCGTGTTCAACCTGATAGTTCGGAAGATGGAATTGAGCTATGAAATGGTGTGAGCTTAAATGTTCGAGCATGAACGAGTCCATTGTGTGCTATTGGATGAGAAGATTGACTATGACCAGCTATCGTTGAATAGGAGTGCCAAGTTGTCGTTTGTGTCTTTGGAAGAGTACGTGAATGGTTTCATCTATGGTGGAGTTTCTGAGAAGGAGAAGCTATATGCTTTTCTATTTGATGACTTAGTTGGAGACCAAGATGCCAAGGGGTTGGAGCTAGTGAATACAAGAATGAAGGTTGCTCTTGTGAAGATTGGTGATCATGAGAAGATGCGGCACGTGATTAAAGAACCACTAGAGTTGAGGACAATTCCTTTTCAAGAGGGAGGGGATGATCCAAGAACGATGGCTCAAGGTTCGAGTTTTGGGGACAAGTTGAGTTCGAGTTGGTTGTTGAAGTTGCATCGAGTGAAGAAGCATCAAGAAGTGCTCAAGAAGCTCCACTTCGACTCGAGTAGGAGTTAGTTTGAGTGCCCAGTCGCGCAAAACAGAACAGAAGGTGCAGGAAGCTGTGTACGAGGTTCGTTCGACTCGAATGAGATCCATTCGAGTCGAATGAAATCTCGCTCGACTCGAATGGATCCCATTCGACTCGAGCGAACTCTTATTTGCGAGATTTGTTTCGTTTTCCGCACGTTTTGTTCTTTTTGGTTCTAGGATTTCATTGTACGCGTTTTAGTTTTCTATTTTAACACTCTTAGGTTCATTGTATTAGTGAGATATTGATTAATGGAATTTGTGAGTTCACAAAAGATCGTCGAGATCGAAAATTGAGTTGAGACTGACTTCAACTTCTAATTTTTTTTTTTTTTTTTTACAATGATCAACTAAAAGCATAAACAAACAGACATCAGGTACAACTCATACTACTCATTATCTGATGAGTTTAATGAGCAATTACCACCTTACCTGGACTCATAAAATAGAACTTATTAGACATTAAACAAGACACACTTAAAGCACAACAACCACGAGACAAGGGAGTGATCTTCTTAGCTTGAAGTTGATCATCAAATACTTTCTTCCAATCAACAATCACCATCTTCCGCTTGGAACGTGTGACTATATCCATTATCGAATTAGTTACCATGACAGAGCTGCTTGAGCTGCGAAATAATTTCCTTTTTGAAGAAGTTGAGCTTATGCGGTATTTCTGAACAACAGTCGATGAAGAAAATGCACTTGTTCTTGTAGACAGAATCCTCTGAAATCTTCGCTTCTTGTCCTTCGAGGAGAATTTAAACAAATTCGAAGTCTCATCAAGTGACGCTGAGTTCACCAAAGGCGTCTTTTGTTCACAAAGATATACAGGGAATGACTCCTCAAATATGGTAGACACCTCCACCCATGCTATCTCCACATGCATAGACAACTTTTCCTCACTATGAGTGGTACAGTTAGAAACCTCTGCTTCCCACGAACAATTGTCGGGGTTTCCTTCGAGATAGGATTTTGAACATTGAGGGCTTGCACCCTCATCAGAGCCATAGAATTAGAATGATATTGTATTTCTTTCCCATGGGTCTATTTGCTTAACGCCTTTGACGACAACTTCAAAACACTTTGTCGCCGTTTGGAATTAACAAAAGTATGACAACACTCATTTGAATCACTACTAAAGGAGTACTCCACTTCAGATACAACGGAAGCAATCGAGCTCCCTTTTGAAACATGATCTGGGTGTGTGAATTTTTGGTTCTCTTGCATCAAGTTCCCACCTTGATCACCCATCACATTCGCCGAAACCTCACTCATTACCTCAGAATGCACACCAACTTCTCCTACTTTGTCCAAAGTGGACGTGACCAGTACCACACCGACCTTTGATCTTTTCCTATTCCTTAAATCATCATGAATGATGCCTTCTAGCATAGAGACATTATTGACACACTCTGCCATATTCTTCACCTCACTAAACATATGGAGAAGATAAAAAAATTTAGGCACTTTATCAATCCGCCCATTGAAAATTTTCACTTCGCCGCTCTCATTACTTAAACATGCTCCACATAAAGCCTCCCTCACCTTCAATTCCATCAAATGTGTAGCTTTTCCCAATTTAGCTTGCACAACCTTGTCTTTGGGCTCCACTTTTTGAGCCTCCACCAAATCGTCGTACGCTTTCTTAGTTTCTCTCAATTGGATAAGCGCAGATGCTCATCTAAACAAGGCTTTCACATTTAAGTGATCAAGCATAAGAACAAGAGAACAAAGCTCAACAACTATATCCAGAAAACCAAGTCTTAAAGCACATATGGCCATATTCAAATTGAAAGAGATGGCCAAATCCTTAGGCATGAGAGCCCTTTCCCTTTCAAATGGTACAACAATGCAAAGAGCCTTAATCGTCTTGTTATAGTTGTTCAAAGCACAAACAAATTTAGCTTCCTTAAACAAATCATTCCCTTAAGATTTCAGAGACTTTACATAAAAGGGCACTTCCTCGAGCTCCCTAACAAGCTTGAACATCTCAAGAATATCCTCATCCTCCTATCCACAACCATTTACATGATAGTCTGTTAAGATCTCCAATATAGCTTCACCATTCATGGTGCCCATAACTTAAACAATTAAAATTCCATATAGAAATTCACCACAACGATAAAATACCCAAAACCTCACTAACAATCATCAACAAATCAAAAGCTCACATAGTACTAATAAACAACAAACATGCTTCACCTACAAATGAGATTGAGCATGAAGCAAACCATCAAGCATACAACTAGTTTGTAGTAGATCAGTTAAATGCTAAGTAAATGAAGAACCCCAACCCCGGCAGCAAGACGGCGAAAACCAAGTCCCGACACCTATTATTCTAATTAACGGAATCAATTACCTCATCGATATAGTTTGCCAGAAACTGAAGCAATGTCGCTCAGATTACAGATCGCTGAAGCCACTAAGTTTAAAGCCATAGAGGAGGTGATTAGAGGTAGGGGAGAGAGTCTTAGCGGCAATACCGACGCTCAAACGAGTTGGGAATTTATTGGTGATAACGGAGGAGGGCTCGTCGACGACGATGGAGCAGCGACGGAGAGATAATAATGGTGGCCGGTGAGCCCCTGTGTTGGAGTTTGTGAGATCTAAATTAGTTTGGGGAAAAAATGAGAGTTTTTCTCTCTCTATAAGGCACTTTAAACTAACAATAGTGGATTAACTTTTGACTAAAGCCTGAATTGCGATTCAGTTTAGTGGATTAACATAGATTCGTGTCTGAGGTTGATCGTAGTTCACGATCTATAGGTCTAGATCGTTGTTCATATTTTTTAGTTCATTGTTAAACACATCAAAAACACAAAACACATATTTTCAGTTTTAGGGTTTTATTGGTGTGATTATTAATTAAATCGAAGCTTCTGCACGTTTGGCATCATGTGATGAGTAAATTGCTTAACCCTTGCCCATCAAGTCTTGTCTTGTATATATAGACAAGTTAGAGGCAAGGGTGATCTTGTTATTTTTTAAATGACATACACTTAACTACATAAGTGTATTACTAATTATTATATCTAACATATTAAGTTTAATTGATTAATTATTAATACATCGCATGTAGTTATTATTTATCAATCTATCAATTTTCACAATTCAATAACATATTAAACTAACCCATTAGTTATATAATAAAGTCTACACATTTTAATAAAATTAGAGGTCTTATGGATTCATTTATTAATTATTATCTCATAACGAATTAATAAATTAATCCATACGTTGTCTAGTTTTTAACTCAACACATCACCTATAAAACCAGCTGACTCATCAGCTCTCCTAATTGGGTATAAACACTTGTCTGTATACGTGTTGTTTAACCACGGAGTTGGGTCACCCTGTAGGTGTGACCGAGAAGGATCAATTGATTATCGTCGTCTTACGACAATAACGTCAAACCCTAGCAGGACAACACGTTATTGATATACGTTAATCAACTGTATAATGATAAAATCATTCCCGAGTTTATTCTAATTGAGATTTAATATGTAATTACAGTGGTGGAAGACACTTATTCCAACAGAGATGTCACTGACTAAATCAGAGATTTGTGTCTGGGAATTGTGTAAAACGTATCTTTGACCTAATGAGGTTGGATGTATATATAAAGGGAAGGTGGGTCCCTAGAGAGGGCAAGATTCCTCATGCCAACTAGGATTATCATTAAATGATGTCTGCCTGGGTCAAGAAGTGGGTGTCTGCCAGCGGCAGGGACTGCTGGCATGCCTTGGGCATCTGGCCTGAGACCCTAGGGTCTGAGGCTGGGACCACCAGCGGCCTAATGGCCTGATCAGAGGCTGCTGGCCAGTTTAGACCCTGAACAATTTTCCCTGACAGCTGTAGGAGGGTTGCAATTCTCCTTTCAACTATAGCTGAATGTGTGGACTGTCTCCTGCCTGCTGTCAACTCCGGACTAGCACTCAGGCCAGAGGTCAGGAATATGTGATAACGTAGGGGCAGGGGCTTGCCAGTAAGCGTACACGTGCTTGATAAGACTGGACAGACACAATGTGGGGGTGTGATTTTTTATTTCTCCCCACGATTCGAATTCCCATGACTTGGCGGTTTCTTGTGGGATAACTATTCCTCAATATTCGGACCCACTTGATGAGTGTGCCGTAATGATGCGAGTGGTTGAAAGGGTTTGAGCAGCAGTTATTAGAGGGGCGTATAAAGCTGAGCTATTACTTTTGATCAACACTTTACCAAAAACTACAACCTATCTCCTCAACTTCTCCTTTTTCTCATGGATCCGCTTCTTCTCTTCTTCTCTGGCGTTTCAAGTCCGTCGAACCCAAGCACCACATTCGCCTTAATCCCTCAGGTTTTTTTCCCTCTTTTTCTCAGATTAAATAGTTATGTTTCGTATAAGTAAGCAGGATTCTCGCCTCTAGCCTTTCAAACATTCTTGCCCTTGGCCCTAATGAGGTGGAAAGTGTTACCCTCCCCTTTTTGATTGAGGAGGATGACAATACATGGTATCTGAGTGATTTAGGCGAGGGGGAGGAATCTTATTGGCTTGCTTTGGTACTTAGGAAGTTTCCCGGGGTATCTGAAGAGGAGATGACAGAGCTTCTAGAGGATGTGCATCCACCAGAGAGACCGGATTCTCCATTGATAGGTAGATGGGGAGACTGGAAGGACAACAGTCTCGAATGGGCCCCTGAGCTTACTCCAAGTACCTATAATCAGCATCATGCTTCGTTGTTGTTGCACCCCTTAAAGCCCAAGAAGGACAACCTCTTGAAGAGAATTGAGTATCAGCACCCCTTGTCTTGGCGTGTTGACCCGCTTTTCAGGCATGGGGGCCACATGAGAAGTGGCCCCCACCAACTTCTTCAATTTTTTGTGGAAAATGCATGTCGTACAAAATGAAAGAAAGCCAAGTAATATATTTTACAACAAATTAGTGCATAAACTGTGTGAGAGTAGTACTATGTAAACAAGTAAAAGTTAAGTTAGTTGTATGTTACAGGATGGTGGTCCCTACCATGCAAATTTACCTATATTTTATCGTGATAAATCTTAGTAACTCCCTGACTTTTAGTTTTCATATACATATATACTAGTATGGAAACGCACGCAATGCGTGCATGACAAAAATATGTATTACAATAGAAAAAAAATCGGTGAAAATTCACCTCCAACAAACACAACTAAAACTGAAAAATAAAATAATGTCATATAATTTGTTAGATAACTTTACAGAATTGTTTTGTGACAGTTTTTGTTTTTTTGGCAATAAACAAAGGCTTACGGGTTAGCCATTTCTCATATCACTTGCAAGGTTAATGTCAGAATGACATGTTACAACAGTGTTAGTTTCATAAATATTACATTCAGCCCCATAGATCGAGCTTAGCTCTCTTTTTGGATAAAAAAAAACATTCAGCCCCATAGGACACAAAACACCCACTATTGTCCAAAAATTCTGCAACATGTACTGGTGGCCTCGAGAACTCTACTGGGTATTCAATCCATAATCCTTTTCTCCTTGCCGCTTTTGCTAACGCATCAGGTACTTGTAGAAGCTCTCTCCCTGCATGCTGAACTGTTACATTTCCCATGCTCTTTAGAAGCTCCCTGCAATCCACAATGACATTAGAGCAAGGGCCTTCGTTTTTAATGATATCAACTACTCCTTTTGCATCTGAGACGACCAATGCCTCCTATGTTGCAAATATAAGTGAGACACTCCTATTTTATCCTCCCTAGATTATGAGAGAAAATAGACCTCAGATTTTGTCCTTGTTCCCACTCTAACCCCCAATACTTCAAATCAGCTTAGTCATAGCAAAGGTTATGCAGCAATGTACAAACTTATCCAGGATCAAAAACTCAACCGGTGAAAGCCTATTGTAAAACAAAGCATATGCTAGAGTAGGTGCAGCATACTTCATAATGGTGTAATTGTTGGTGCATGGGAGTTGCAGACTTGTAGTTGTTTTCCAGTTAATCTCGGGTTGGTGCTTGTTCCCATAAGATACCTACTTCATTAGATAAATGTATGAATTTAAGCTAATATGATCATGGAAAGGTAGGCTTGATGAAAGTTAGGCAAAACTAGTAATAATTACATATACGTTCATGAGCCTGAAATACTAAAAATTACATTGGTAATGCGTTTTTAAGCAAGCGAATAAATTCTCCTATGTTGCACAAATCCAATCTTCCTTTAACATTAACTCCAAAACCATGGTTTACCCTAAACCATTCCAATATCAGCAGCCAGTAGCAAGAATAATCAGCCACAAAGAAGTATAACATTAGCAAGTGTGTGTGCTTGGCCTTGATAATCGTTTTCATAAGGTCGTAGAAAAACAATTCTCATTTGCCATAAAAAGTTTTAGTCCTGATGAAGAGTTGGCGTACGATGCTCATACTGATAAACAATTTCACTCTATATGGAATGTATAGACCTCAGTAATAACACAATTACAACCCGCCCAATAGAAGTGACAAAGTTACAAAATTAAAAGAAGTAACCAAAAAAAAAAAATCAGGTATAACTTAAACACAAAAAAAGTTCCCATCTTTACACCTAGATAAACAAAAAAACCACATACCCAAATCAAATAAACACAATATATACCTTCAAAAGGTTTGGGGCAAGCCGAAGCTAAGAGCACCAAATTCAGTGAATGATTCTCCGGGGGCATCCCCTTCAGCTTTTAATGCATCTTGGCATCTACCAGACTTACTCCTCCTCCCAGGTCACGCACTCACGCCAACTAATTTGTTGATTAAAATTAATCAAGCAATCCATGAAATTGAATGTGATTGTTCCTTAATCCATTAAAATTTACTTACCTCAGCTGGAGATGTAGAAGAAGTCCAAGCGAAGAGACCTTCCCAATTTGTATTATAGACATCCTGGTCACCTCTGCCGTCGTCGTCGAAATAAAATACCCGTTTACTTGGACAGAGGGGAAGAGGATAGAGGTGGATGATGGAGGGAGGAGATTGTGACGGTTTAGAATTCAAATAAGAAAGATTTTAAGAAAGAGATGTGGGAAATCGTTGAGGAAGGAGATGGCGAAGGAGATACTGATAACTCCCAATAACTGCTGGCTAGATTTGGGAGCAGTTTTATTTTGGGATTTCTGTGTAGAAGTGACGGTAGTATAGGCAACAACTGCCAGTTCGTGGGTTGAGGGAGGGAGTTCTTTTATTTTGTTTAATTTACATAATTACCCTCTGTCTTTACTATTCGTTTTCTTAATTGTTAAGGGCATAAACGGCAACACATTAATGTGACAACCATAAGGCCTTATCCCTTTATAATATAACATAGATTTCAGTCTCTAATTCCTATATTGAGTAATGAGTATTGTAGCATATGTACAGACGGGGAGACGGTCTTTCACTCCGTCAAAATCTAATTAGTATTTTCTTAATTTCTTTGTAAAATCTGAGAAACCCTTAAATAAAGATTATTATCTGTTCTTAAATATTATAGTACACGACTCATACTTCCAGTATCATGATACATTTTAATAGAATGTATAAAGCGTATTCGTATAATTCACAACTTTTGGTATTAGCAATATGATACAATATTCATTGCTGTTTAAAAATATAATTATTTAGACTTATATGTTTATTTTATTTTGGCCCCCTTCAACTCACAATCTTGTCTACGGACATCAATGTCTAGAGGCTTGCCTGTTAGAGAAGATCAAGTTACATTACTGTATCCTGGAAAATTATGGGATGAGGACAACGTGTGTGCACCGCCACGCGGCTACACCACCATATATGCGGTGGCCCTGGACTATGGGCTGAGGTTTCCTTTGGACCCTTTCATCAAGAAAGTGCTGAGGGGCTTCAACGCCCGCTGTCTGTCATAGCCTTGATTGGTTATACATGAATCTGCAAGTACAAAGGGTTCCTTCTGACCCTGCGGTTGTTCAGGTGTATGCACAAGCTCTACATTGGTCGGGGGAATGAGAAAGGGTGGTACTCTGTGTACGTCTCCTCTACATGTCATCATATGGCCAAGGTGATTCTCCTTTGCTTATATTCGTGCTTCCTCCTGGCTCCTGATTATTCTTATCTTGCTTTTTGCTTTCCTTTGATTTCTTAGGTTGGGAACGTCTTTTACCTTACTGTTATGACTGGGATAAGTCTAGAGAGGCAGCTGAAGGAGAAGTCTGCAGAGTTGGAGGAGTTGCGCCTGCAGTTTGACAAGTTCAAACAAGAGTCTGCCCAGGTAAGACTTTGAAGGCTGATCTCCATCTAGAGAACAAGAGGGTTTATGCTGTTGAGGAGGTCAGGGTTGTTGATTCTAAGAGCGAGGTTGTCTGAAAGTTGAATGCGGAGACTGCTAATGCCAAGATGGCTGGTTGGAGAGTCGGAGCTAAACAGAGAGCAAGCTGCTAAGGTAAATGAGGAGATGATCAACATGGAGGCAGAGCTCAAGGAGAAGTGGAGCCAGCGCCTACTCCGTGGTGTGGAGATGGGCATGATGTATGCTAAGAGTTGTGTCTATGAGGTATAATAATTAGTCTGCTATGGTATAACTGGGACCAGGAGATGCAAGCATATGAGCGAGGTGCCTGGAAAAATCTCACTCCTTATGAGTCTGCTAATAATCCTGTTCCGGTAAATATTGTGATATATTGACACAAATCCTATTGCCCCAAACCAGGCTGTCTTATCTGTTGTCGTTTAGCCTTCTGAAAATCAGAATATTGCCCTGGCTCCTACTGCTAACACATAGACTGAGGGTCCTACATCCAAGAGTTTAACCCATGCTGCCAACAATGCTGAAGAGACTGCCCCTTCAACCAGTGATGTTAGTGACACAGGAGCACCTCAGGCCTAGGAGATTGGGTGGTCGTCTCGCTTAGAGGAAGTGTTTGACTCCAGTTGGTTGGTAGACCATTTGAGCTGACTCTCGTTCACCATCGGCATGTGAAGTTGTTGCCTGACCCAGGCTTAGTCTTTCTGATTTTACTGGTTTGATTGAACTGAATTTTGGTGGGCTTTTTGTTCCATGGTGGACGAGCACAGTTTCATGAATTTATTTCCTGGTGTTATAATCCTATTTTGCCCCTGCTAAGGGCTGGATTTTAAATTTGCTTGATGCCCCTTTTGATGGCTCGATGTAGTTATCTCTTGTTGTGCATGCTGCTTTTGTTGTAGTATACCATAGTCTTCTAATTTGCGCCCTGGCAGGAGTGCATCTGTTGGTTATGGGTTTTATGCTTGATAGCCTACTTGAAAATTAGTACCTACTTGCCCCCTGCCAAGCTTGAAACTCTTTTACGGGTACATGGACTCCTATCAGTTTAGGTCTTCTGTCTCGAATAATATTGGCTTATAATGCCTGACAATCTAGTTGAAAAGTAGTACCTACTTGCCCCTGCCAGGTTTGATAAGTCAAACTTATGTTGTTAAGTTAAGGGAATCCTTGCTAGTAATTTGGCTAGGCCTTACCCTTTTTTCCTGATACATGCCTCTATAGCAGGTTGAGTCAGGGGGGAGAACATACAAAGTAATAGGGCTAGACCTCACCCTTCTTCCTGATACCTACCCCTAGGGAAGGTTGAGTCAGAGGGAGAATCTGAAAGGTGATAGGGATAGGCCTCACCCTTACCCTTCTTAGCTTCTTGATACCTGCCCCTATGATAGGTTGAGTTAGGGGGAGAACCTGCAAGGTGATAGGGCTAGGCCTCACCCTTCTTCCTCATACCTTCCCTAAGGCAGGTTGAGTCAAGGGGAGGACCTGCAAAGTGATAGTCTAGGCCTCACCCTTTTACCTGATGCCTGCCCCCTAGGGCAATTTGAGTAAGGGCGAGGACCTGCAAAGTGATAAGGCTAGGCTTATCACTTCTTTTTGATGCCTACTGTAGACACCCCAATATGTCACATTGTCAATTGTCCAGTGATGATAACTAAACTAGGTAATGTGATGGATGTACGATCTTTCTTAACTACGACCGATTTAACCATCCCGAGCCATAAACACATTCATTCCACAAAAAATACCATTATTACCACTCTATAACTAAATAGGCCCGAAAATATGCGTAAGCCGTATTTTCAGCCTATGACTGACTGAGCCTTTATCACAGGCCCAAAATCAGGAAAATTAGGCTTTTATCACATTTCACATAAAAGTCCGAAA